>PVIY010004745.1:0-100003 GCA_004026745.1 Myrmecophaga tridactyla
AAAGAAAGAAAGAAACCAAGCAGAGCTGAAAACCAGAGTAACAAAAGTGAAACATTCCTTAGAGGGCTTCAGCAGAAGATTGGAGCTGGCAGAAGGAAAATCCCCTAGATACTTGAAGATAAGACCATTGAAATCATCCAGTCTGAGGAGCAGAATGAGGAAAGAATGAAGAAAAGTGAGCAGAGCCTGAGGAACCTATGGGACTTTATCAAGTATACCAATATATGCATTGTGGAAGCCCCAGAGAAAAAGAGAATAAGGCAGAGAGAATATTCAAAAAAATAATGGCTGAAAACTTCCCAAATTTAATGCAAGATGTGAAATATACACCCAAGATGCTCAACAAACTCCAAATAGGATAAACCCATGTAGACCCCAAAGCACCATGCTGAAGGCCAAAGAAAAAGAGAGAATTCCCAAAAGCCACAAGAGAGAAGCAACATGTCACCTACAAGAGAGCTTCAATAGATTAAGGGAGCTTCAATATGACTTCTCATCAAAAGCCATGGAGTTGAGAAGATAGTGAGATGACATCTTTAAAGTGCTAACAGCAAAAACTTGCCAACCAAGAATTCTGCATCTGGCAAAACTGTCTTTCAATAATGGAGGAATTAAGACCTTTCCAGAGAATAAAAGGCTGAGTACTTCATCACCACTATACAGGCCCTCCAAGAAATGCTAAAGGGAGCTCTGCAGGTTGAAACACACTAGACAATTGACTGAAGCCACATGAAGAAATAAAGATCTCTATTAGAGATAATGACATGGGTAAATAGAAATACCAGGACTAGTGTATTTCTGATGTGTAACTCCACTGTTTACTTCCTGTAAGATCTGAAAGGCAAATGCATAAAATGGAGTGATAAGTCACAGGTTTTGGGTGCAGTGTATAAACATGTACTTGTGACAAGCGCTACATAAAGGTGGAGTGACAGCTGGGTATAAGAACACAGTTTATGGATGCTTTTGAAGTTAACTTGGTATCAAAACAAATGAGAGTGTTATAGATTTAGCATGTCAAATTCAAACCCCATGGTAACCACAGAGAAAATATCAGAGAATAGGCAAACTCATAGAGACAGAAAGTAGACTGCAGGTTACTAGAGGTGGGGGGGGCAGGGTCCATGGGGAGGTGATGCAAAATGGGTGTAGGTTTTCTGTTTGGGCTGAAGGGAAAGTTCTAGCGGTGTATGGTGGGGAGGGTACTGCAATGTGATATGATTAATCCCACCGAATGTTATGCTCAGGGGGGTTGAAATGGGAATGTTTATAGTGCATATATGTTTGCACAATTTAAAAAAAGGCAAACTAAAGAGATAATGACAACTAAATTCAATACATGATACTGGATGGGACCTAAGAATGGAAGAGAAAGGCTCAAAAGGAAATTTTGGGACATAAGAAAACATTGAAATATATAATGTAAGCTTTATATCAACATTAGATTTCTTGAACTTGGTAACTATAGTAAAAGTGATTACATAAGTGAATATAGGGAACATACATGGAAGTTACATGTTCAAGGGTATGACGTGTGCAACCTGCTCTCAAATGTTCACAAAATAGGTAGGCAGGTAGGTAGGTAAATAAACAGACAAATAATATGGGAAAGGTGGCAAAATTTAAAAATTGTTGGAACTAGGTATCTGGGGGTCTGCTGGGGGTGTTTTAGAGTCCTCTATATGGTGTTTGTATTATTTTTGCAAATATCCTGTAAGTTTGCAATTCTTTAAAAATAAAAAGTTTAAAAAAAATTAAGTGTTCTTATAGCCCATCATTCTGGAAAATGAAGCGCTGCCTTCCATCTCTGAATTGGTACCTTCCTCTCTATGCACCTAGACTGAGCCGACAGAACAGCATGGTAGCTCTGTGTGAGAGTGGCCACAGCTGCACCCAGACACCAGCCAAAAACAGCTTGCTAGAACATGCCTCAGAAACAGCTGCTCCTTCTTGGTTTGCTAAGAAACCTGTAGCAGCACAGCAGGACAGGAGAACTCGAGAAGATTGGAGGGAAAGCGGGGCTGCACCTTGGAGCCAGGAGAGCTGGAACAAGCTTTTATTCACAAGCCAATACTGGCTCTGGACCAACCTGTATTTCTTTATAGTGTTTTTGTACATATAGATACACCTGTAAGTGGATACAGAATACTGCACATTGCACACCAGGGGCTAAACAGAATTTGGCTCAGAGAGGCATGAAGCTCGAAGCATGGGTTCCAAGTCCTGTGTTAGGCAATATAACATAGTCTAGGCTCTGCCTTCATGTCATCCCATCTTCACAACAACCCTTGGCGTGAGAACACTGAGTCCTTACCATGTACACACAATAGCACATTTAACCCCCTGCAATCCTATAGGTAGGTGCAATTGGAAACCCTACTTTCAGATGAGGAATCTGAGCAGTCAAGTAATTCGTCCCTGGTCCCTCAACCAGTAAGGGGCAGAGCTGGGTTTGGAATTCAAGTATCCTGACCCCATGTCCGCAAATATCTGTAAAAGATCAGATACTAAATAATTTAGGCTTTGTGAGACATATGTGGTCTCTGCCACAAATTCTTCTTTTTCCTTTTCCTTTTTTTTCAGCCCTTTATAAATATTTTTTTTAAAAATTCTTAGCTCGAAGCCTGTACAAAAAGAGACCAAGGTCCAGATTGAACCCACAGGCTGTACTTTGCCAAGCCCTTCTCTAAACCATCTATCTATAGAACGGAAGTTTGAACAAAATGGCCTCAATTCTTCACTGCCACCACCACCACCCCGTTTCCGTACTCTTTGCCATGTGACACTGCAATGCCCACCACTTTGATTCTGGGCTTGACTATGTGGCTTGATTTGGCCAAAGAATATAGGCAAATGTGACACAGGCAGAGGCTTGCAGAGTCACCCACTCTGGCATCTTTTCTGCTCTCACCATGAGAACAAGCCCACATTGGTCAGCTGGAAGATAAGATACACATGGAGCAAAGTCCAGGTGACCAATCACCCCAGTACCCTGAAAAGCAGCAGCCAGCCTAGACTAGCCAAGCCCTAGAAAAACCCAGACATATGAGAGAGCCCAGCCAAGTTCAGCAGAGCCACCTACCCAATCCACACCCAACCACAGACACATGAACAAGCCCAGCTTAGACCAGGCATGAGCTAAATAAATGCTTATAATTGTACGCCATTGACTTTTGTGATTGTTTGTTATGTAGCATTATGGTGGCAATAAGTAGCTGATACACATGACATGAGTAAAATCTTTGGGTTGCAGCTAACAGGATTCCAAGTGAAATAGAAGAAGAAAAACACTGTTGTCATAAGATTCCCCAAATGATTCAATCTTTTCTCTTCCCTCCTGTTTGCAGTAAGCACAGCCACCAATAGTTCTTGAATATTGTATTTCAGTGGGAGAGACTTGACAGACTTCCTTCCCTTTGGTGCTGAGTGAAGATTTCAAGGGAAGGTATTCCTTGGTTCTGGAAAGGAAAATGTGCCATGATTTGCCCAGCTAGAATCAGACAACCAGACAGAATCACATTGAAACATGGCTGTTCCTACTACAACCATGAGTATAAGACAGAGAGATGATTCCTAGCAAAAGGTTCTCTGTATCCTTCCTTCAGTGTACATTCCAAACAGGAGCCCCTACAGCAAGTTTAAAACTATGAATTTTGCAGCCTGACGGCTTTGGTGCAAAATTCTGGCTCTATCATTTACTATCCTACAAGTTATCTAACCTCTCTGCACCTCAGGTTCCTCATCTGAAAAGTAGCACTAATAATAGTACCTACCATATAAGATGCCATTATTATCCTTAAGAAGAATAAATGACTTAGTATTGCAAAATTCTTAGTATAATGCTTGTCATGGAATAAGAAGTTTCTTTTCTGCAGGGGAATAAATGGAAACATGTATAAGAACTCTCTAAAGGATATATGTATACATAAAGCATGTAAATATAAGTATAGCTTTGAGAACAGAAGGTCTGAAAGACTAACTGGCATCAAGAAAGAATGGTGGAAAACCTTGTAATAAAAAGCAAAAAAACAACAAAAAAAGTACAATCTGACTTGTGGTTGTGACCATGTTCATTATAATCTCAAAGGAGAAAAAAAAAAAAAAACAAGAACAACAAGAAAGAATAGTGGAATCATCCAGAGGCAGGCCAGGTGGTAAAAGAGTCAGAGTATTCATCAGGAATAAAAATAAACAAATAAATGTTTAGATTCTTCCCGATGCCTTAATTCCTGTACATCTCATATTTGCTTTAAGAAAGAAACTAGAGTGATCAAAGTTAACCAACTGAGGAAAAAACTGCTGGCTTATTGGTGGTTGACTTTCCTTGAGCTCCAGCAAGCTTTCTAAGGACTCATAAATGTCCACCTAGAACAGAGTTTTCCATGGACATGGCAGACTCTGCTATTTGCCTACCCATTACCCATTCCTCCTTTTTTCAGAGATAACAGAGCCTAAATTTAGGTCAAGCTGTGTGTCAAAAGTATCATTAATGGTTTAAGATAATCATGACATCCCGTTCTCAAATTTCCCAGCCTTCTTAGTCACTAGGCATCACATCCTAGTTCTGGTTGTTGAGATGTAAGGGAACTCTGCTGCCAGGATTTCTGGGATCTAAAAAAGCTTTCAATTTCTTGATAAAGCATTACAGATGCAGCTGGCATGACCCTTTCTTTGGATGCAGAAAATGTGGCTGGTATAGCAGCCACTTTATGAATAAAGAAAAGACCAAGAGAACTACAGAGATAGTCACAGCATATTGAAACCATTGAGCCAATGCCAGCAATTGGCATTAAGTGAGAAAAATACATGCTGAATGGGTGTCCTGAATTCTCATGAAAATGCAGTCCAAACAGATAGAGTGGTATGCCAGTCCTAAAAGATGCTTCTCCATAAAAGGGGTGTACAAATAAGTTTGGGAAATGTTGCACCCTGAATCCCCTTTTTGGAACACATATGTACTGAGAGCTCTTGAATATTGCATGTTGTGAGGAAAGACAGACTCCCCTCACTCTAGGGTCCATACGGATTCCAGAAGATGGCACTCATTAGCTCAAGAGGACGGTACATTGTGACTATCCCAGTTTGACCCAGGGTCACTGTCTGTGGACATGGGAGCAGAGTGACTGTGCTACACTGCAGTTTCGGTGACGGCATATGGCCCAGAAGGGTGGGCAATTCCTAGCAAAGGATGCCGGGTACCCTCATTGTATTAGACATCCCCTCATGAGTCCTCCACAGGGAAGTAATAAAGCGCTGTGGCAAAGATTACAGGAGATAACCTCTCTGCATTCTCAGGTAGTCTCCTCTGTAGTGGCAAATTATATTTCTATATTCCCAGAGCTCCAAGCTCAATGGGAGAGAGAAAGACTGCCTGTTTTTTGGCTACACAGTCCAAAAGTCCTATAGGCTTGGCGTGGGTCACATGAGGATATCCCAGTGGCATGAAGGCTGGACAGTCTGATTGGCAGGCCTGGGTCATATGTCCACCTCAGAAGTGGGTAAAAAGAGGAGGCAGGAGAAGGAGGGGAGAAAGCAGCGATGGAGTCACCTCCACCAGAGCACATGAACCAAATGATGGTAAATGAGAGGAAAGTTAGGGTATGCTCATCAGAGAAAGAATGTATGGATTCCGGGCTGGAAACAAACAATGATCCCTAATCCCTGCATGAAATCCACCATTCCTACACTGTTTCATGTTAGGTGGGAAGAGTCAACCTAAATAAATCCAATCACTTGAATGAACCCATTGTTTGAAAAGTCTTTTCAGGACCATTCAAAATTGCAGGTATGAATCAAATCTCAGGAAATGGATTTTTAATGGCCACCTAGATAAACCTTCTTCAAAATTTAGGTATAGTTTAAAAATAAACTATTAAAAGAGATTTAGGGAGAGCATAATTCCCCACTCCTTAGGTGTGAGCAGCACATAGTAACCACTTCCACAGGGACCATAATAAAAAAGGGGACGAGAAAGAGTAAGTTTCCAGAGGAGAAAGCTGACAAACACTGCCTCAGCCCGGTGGTCAAGGCCAACGTCAGCAGCCATAGTTCATGCTCATAGTCAATATCCTTGATATAAAGTGACGAGCATGGCACTTTCCCTCTGTGGCTGTCCTTCCAAAACCTCATAACCCCAGTCTAATTATGAGAAAAGCATCAGACAAATCCCAACATAGAGGAAATCCTACAAAACAAATGACCAGTACTCCTAAAAACTGTCAAGATCATCAAAAAACAAGGAAAGTCCGAGAAACTGTCAGCCCAGGGGAACTTAAGGAGACATCAACTAAATGTAATGTGGGACCCTGGACCATATGACGGAACATAAAAGGACATAAAAGCTAAGGAAATCTGGAAAAGTCTAGACTTCAGTTAATAATAATGTATCATTACTGGTTCATTAAATGTAACAAATGTACCATAATGATGTAAGATGTCAATAATATAAAGAACTGTGTACAGGAGTTACATGGGAATTCTTGTCCTATCTGTTCAAATTTTTCTGTAATTCTAATGTTCTAAAACATAAAGTCTACTAATAAAAAAAGCACCTGCTACTAAATAAATGGTAGACGCTTGCCCTTAAAATAAAAGAGAGAGAGATTTAGATATTACAAGGCTTGACTGGGCAGCAAACCTCAAACACAAATGAGCATCATTCCTGAACATTGCCTCTAAAGACACACAAAAAGAGTCATCACATTTTGCAAACTGAAATCAGCTTGTTAGGGTGTCAACCAAGCAAGAGGCAGTACTGTGCTGACTCTCAGAGATATTCATAGCCACTTAATGAGGTCTTCTCTCACCAAATAAAAGGCAGTGGGGGAGATTGAAATTGAGAAAGACTAGGCTTCCATTTCCACGGATTAAATTTCTGAGCATTCTTTGTTGGTTGAAAGTTCTCAGGCATCTCTGCTAAAGAAACCAGCCCAGCTGATACATCCTTGTGACCATCCATGGCCCACCCCCACACTCACTCCATTCTATATTCCCTGCAATAGAAGGGAATATGCAGACCTGTCAGAAATTCATGGTTGCATACGGCAGTTGCCAATTGCCAAAATACTGCTGTGTAACAAATAAACCCCAAACTCAAAGGCTTGAAACAATAAGGGAATTATTACATGAGTCATGCATTGGTAGTCATGAGTCTACCAGTTGACTGGAAGGCTCTTCTCAGCTACACGTCAACTGGCTTTGGCTGGAATGACTGGGGCACTCAGTTCCAGTCCACATTTCTCTCATCCTACAACCAGCGGGTGGGCCTGGGACTGTCCTTCGGGTGGTTATGGCACAGAGGGAGAGCAAACAGACCCAATCGTGAAGTACTACCTCGTCTACTTGTGTTGTGATTGCTAATATCCCATGGACCAAATCAAATCTGAGTCCAGCATCAGAGTGGACAGGCACTGCAAAACCATGTAGCAAAAAGTATGGATCTTGGGAGAAGTGAAGAATCAGGGTCATTTTTGCAAACAACCACAAGAAAGAGTCATGGAGATGACAATAAGGGCAGCCTTGGGTCTAATTAGCTGGCATTTGGGCCATACAAATAAGCGGTATTTATTTGTCCAATATGGGTACATCTTTTGACTTTCCCTAAATCATTGTTATTTAGAACAGAGATCAAAAGAGAGGTTTCCTGTGGACTTGGATGTCAAGTAAGAGAAGACCAGATACCCAAGCTAAAGAAGAAAGAAGACTTCAATATCCGTTGTCACTCCATACGAGAGGGGCTGCCAGGAGGGGCCTCTTGCCCAGAAACTGCAATAAGGGTCTGTTCAACGCCAGCATTTTGCCAAGAAATCTTCAAGGTGCTCACAGCCAGGAGCATCAGGCTCCTGGGGGGTGAGAGAACATTCCACTGAGCCATGCAGAGTTAAAAAAAAAAAAGAAAGAAAGAAAGAAAGAAAAGGGGGGGCCTTCACTTTCACACGTGGTTAAAAACCCTAAAATTAGGAAATTAAAACTAAATAAGGGAATTCAAGCAGAACCATTTCCATCAAAAGCAGTAAGCATATGGGCCACGCTGTCAAGTGAAGACCATCAAATTGAAAAGTGTAAATGAATCAGGGGGGTTAGATAAAGAACTTGGAAAAGAAGCAAAGTGCCTTTTGAAAGCCCAAATCAGGGAGCTTCTTTCTCGTCCACAGGCTGGCCGCCCTGCACCTCTGTCCAGCTCTTTGAGACCATCACCCACCTTGGAACATATGGCTTTGCCCCTGGAAAACTTTCTATAAAGGGAAAAAAAATGTCTCCGAGGATATTACTCCGTAGAAAGCTCTTTTTTGAAAGTGCCTATAACAGCCTGGTGTGTGTTTTAATGATCTGAAATGCGTGCCTCTATGGGCTGGGATTTGAAAGCCAGCCTTTCAGCAGCTCCCTCTGGCTCCTACCCAGTCCTGTTTGATTCTGCATATTCATAAAATGCTCGGCAGGACGCATCGCAGTTCAAACGCGCTTTTCAGCTTTGACAGCTTCAAGTAAGCCTGGCCCTCCCCACCTGGCAGTTAATTCACCCAGCTCATCAGACCCTCCCCACCGAGCCCTTGAGCTGCAGAGTTGGCAGAGGTAGGTGTGGGTTTCAAAGGCTGGGAACGGCCTTTGTCGGGGCACCTGAGGATAGAGGTTTGCCAGGCAGGCTCTGCTGCCTCCCAACAAGCCCGGAGATTCTTAGCCTCACCCACAAATCAGGGAAATAGTTTCTGTTTTACTTTCCTCCTTCTTCTTCCCCTTTGAGAAGTTCTATTAAGCAAGAAGGCATATGCAAAATCCAAAAAACAAAAAAAAAAAAAACACAGAGAAAGGAAATGATGAACAATGCCTAACATAATTTATAAAGATAAAGTTTCCCTCCTACCTCCTGCTCTGCTTCCCTCCATCTGTATTAGCATGGCCTACCTTAAAAATAATAACAAATTTTTGAAGTCTGCCTTAACCTTCCATTGGGTTTCAGGGCTGGTCTCCCTGCCTCAAGGCAGACCTCGGGAACTCTCCCCCTGCAGTTAAAGTGGAATTGTAAAGCACAACTCTGGTCTGTCTTTCTTCATTTATTCAGCAAATAAGGTATCGGGCATCTGCTTTGTGCCAGGCCCTGGGGAGACAAGGGTGAGCAAAGCAGACCAAGTCCCTGGCCTCATGGAGCTCGCAGGCTCCTGCAAGAGGTCAGTTTGATCTCACAGTGACACAAAAAGATGTGAAAATCCAAGCACGGTAAGTACCGTGAGTGCTGTGAAGTTGAGGAAGACATAGCCTGGGAAGCAGAAAACAGGAGGGGAGTGGAGGGAAGGAGAAGGAAAGGGAGGGGAAGGGAGGGGAGGTGGGAGGAGGGGAGAATTAAGAAGATGAAAAATCTTCAGGAGTTAACCAGATGCAGGATGGGGTTGGAACAAGAGATGGGAAAAGAGCATCCTAGTAAAGGGGGCAAGCTTGTAAAAGGGCCCCATGGTGGGAAGAAGCATAGGGGACTTCGAGGATCCAAACCTGTCCATCTCCTATTCCACACTGCTCTTAAGACAAAGACAAAAGTCCCTTCCCTGGTCTCAAGGCCCTGCTTAGTCTAGCCCCTGACTGCCCCGGCTCCTTCCGATCTTATTCCACCTCCTACTCTCTCCCTTCCAGCCAACACCTAACCCGTTGCCCAAGCCCATCAGTGGGATCCTTTCTACGTAACAGAAAGGAAACTCGCTCATTGTGGACCACGGAGCCAGGCATCACATGAGATAAATTGAATCCCCACCCCACAGTCATCATCACAGCTGACCTATGAAGTAGATGCTGATGTTGCCCCCATTTCACAGGAGGGGGAAACTGAGGCTTGGTGTGGTTAATCAACTAGATAAAGATCACACAGAGAGTAGGCAACAGAGCTAGGATCCAAATCCCAGTATCTGATGCCAGAACCTTAACTGCAACGTTATACTGCTTCCCTCCAATGTGGTGGAAATCAGGTAAAAAAAAAAAAAAAAAATGGGTGAGATCTTGGGAAGGAAATCAGGGTGGCTCAGTGCATTTGTCTCATGCCAAGCCCACTCAATTCGTAGTGGCTGCCTAGAATGCAAGGATGAATGCAAGTGTTGGGGAGCCATATCCACACTCTTTGAAAAGCCTATTATGATTGATTAGCAATGTCTGCCATGGGTACAGGACAGGGATGCGGAAACACAGATACTTAGATCATTGTCATTCTACTTCTAGCTGAGTGTATATTCTCGAGTCCTCCCTCTAGGCCAAATTGGGGGAGCATGGATCAGAGTTTCTGAGCCTTCTCTGGCTGCTCCAGGGTTTCCATGTTTAGGATTATGTTCAAATGGCCCCAACTCAATTGCAGATAAAATCAGAGATGCAGTGTAAACCCAGGTGGGCCGACTCTCTTCCTACAATCCCTTCCACAAGGTTTTCTTGTCATTCCTGTAGCCCTCTTGGAAAGAACTAAATCCATCTCTCCCTAGCATGAAACCATCAGCTGGCTGGCTTCCTCCTCATTTCCACCACCAAAATTTGAACACAGGAAAGCAGGAACTTGATGATCTCAGACTGCATGGGGCCCCCCATTTTCAGATGCCCTCGCTGATTTCCCGATGCCCCTGCAGGAACTTCATTTGAAAAAGCCAGGGTTGTTTTCCCCTAGCAGTCAATTACAGTAATGCGTTGGAAGCTAGCAGGGTCCGAGCAGGAGCAATGCCCAAATCTGCTAGCAGAGTTTTAGCAATTTAGACCACGCCATCTGTGTCAGAGAGTGCAGATACAAGTGGCTGCTCCTTTTCACTGCACAGAGCAACTTTTGCTTTCTTGATGAAACATAAATATGCATGCTCCTTTCATCCTCCTGCTCCCTTCTCTGCCTCACCACTCATATTATGGAGAACACTTTTGATGCCTGGAAATGCATTCAGCTGTGTCTGGTTTTTCGTTTTCTTTTTTTTTAAGACAGCTTTTAAACATCATCTCTCTGGGTCTAATTATCTTTTATAGGGAGACTAATATTTCACCTCATTTCTCTCAGTTTTTCGGGTCTAGCAGCTATCTTCTCTCCCTACAATAATGGAACCACATTACAGAACAGATGAGAATGGGGGCATCTCAAGACCCTGGGGTACTGTCCATAATGGATGTTGAGAAGGAAACGGCTGGGTCCTGGAGGAGCTTTCCCAAAGCTCTAACTACTGTTGAGTTAGAGCATTCCAGCTCATTTGCATTCTCTTTTCTCAACTCCACCAGTTTGAGTACAACTCTGCATTAGATAGAGAGCAAAAAGCTTGCATTTCCTGCTTTGTTTTGGAAGGCAGTTGGTATAGAGGTTGGGAGAACAGACTCTGGAGTTGGCTTTCTGGGCATGGAATCGTAGCTGCATCACTTATTAACTGCATGGCCATGGGCAAGTTACACAACCTCTCTGGCCTCAGTTTACTCATCTGCAATATGGGATTAATTACAGTATCTCTTTTATGGATTGTCAGGATGATGAAAGGAGATATATATGTGCTTGGAACATTGCTGGTCCAGAGTAAGTAGTGCACAAGTGTTTCTTAAACAAAGCAAATATTTTGGTCAAAATCTCTGCCCTGACATTCCCACACCTCCTTCCATTCCAACTAACAGGTGGCTGTGTCCCAGAATGGGGCACATCTGTGAGGGGAGGAAAGCCATAGAGAGGCAGCTGCCACAAGCCCAGGGGAGCTGGAAGTTCATGCCCTAATCACAGCAAACAGGCAAAAAGCTCAGGAATCCCTCAGGTGTCTTCCTTCCTTCCTCCCATCCTCCCTCCTTCCTTCTTCCCTCTCTCCCTTTCTTCCATTCTTTCACTCTTTTCCTTCCTTCTATTCCCACGTAGCATTTAAAAAATAAATTAGTTGTCAATATTTTTAACTGGGCTATTTCAAGTGAAAACATGGATGTATGGCTTTGCTTGAAGAAATTAGATTTGCCTCCACTGCCGGGCACTGCAGCCAATGGACAGGGTCTGCGCTTTGCAGTTCTCTGCCACCCCCTGTCTGCCGGCCTGCCCCGTTCGCCTTCTCTGCGGCGATTCTACAGGAAGGAAGAACCTTAAGTTCCAAGCCACGTGCATTGGCCTGGGCAAGCCACTTCCTACCTCTGGCCCGCGCTTTGCCGCCACCTCACTGAAGGTGGACTAGACACTTTCTGGGAACACCTGGGGTTCCTCGGAGTTTGCTTGGGGAGCGCAGCAGGAGACACGTGGAATTCCCACCCACCCCACTTCCACCCAGACGTACCCATTCTTTTCTATTTCCTAGCTTGAAGTTCCACCCAGGGCTTCATTTTAAAAACAAGTCCAGGACTGCGAGGGTAGTTCAATGGTAGAATTCTCGCCCGCCATGCAGAAAACCTGGGTTCAATTTCCAGCCTATGCATTTCCCAAAAACAAACAAATAAAAATTCAACAAATGTTGCTGCAATAATGGGATACTCACATGGAAAAAGAATAAAATGTGACCCCCGCCATACAGCATTCAAAAAAAAAGAAAACTCCAGGTGCTATTTTAAAATTGACTTCCACCTCTAACATTTTGGAATTCAAAGGATTATCACCCTAACAAGAGATCTACTTGGAGGCTAACATGGGGAAGCCCAAATGAAATATGAATTTTCTCTCATGACCAACTGACAGCACCTAAGTCACAAACCATTCAAGAATCAATTGCTGTTCAGCCTCTGTGGGAAAAAGTTCCTCAAAAAGCTTGGCAGTTCCTCAAAAAGTCAAACAGTTATCACATGACCCAGCCATTCCACTCCGAGAGTTTTGCCCCAAAGAGTTGAAAACTGGCACTCCAACAAAAACATGTTCATGCATGTTGGTGGCGATGCTGTTCACAATGATCGAAAGGTGGAAGCAACCACAAGCGGACAAGTGGACAAACAAAATACAGTCTAGCCACACAATGGAAGATTATTCATAAGGAGTGAAGTTCTGCTGCCATGTGGACGGACCGCCAGAGCATGCTGCATGAAAGAGGCCAGACACAAAATGTCACCCTTGTATGATTCCATGCAGGGAGATACAGATTGATGGCTTCCGGGGCTAGATGGAGGGGAGAAACAGGAGAAACAACTGCTTAATAGCTATGGGGTCTTCTGTGGGGTGAGGAAATGTTCTGGAACTAGATAAAGGTGGTGGTTGCAGAACACTGTGAATGCCACTTAATTGTTGGCTTTAAAATGCTTCATCTGTGTGGGCACTTTTTAACTTTTTGTTTTGAAATCATTTTGAACTTATAAGACAGTTGCAAAAATGATACAAATCCCACACAGAGAACGTCAACATATTCCCAGCTCCCGGACACCCAGATCCACACTTGAGCATTTAGACACCTTTTTTTGCCATAACATCGTATTTCGTGAACATTTGAGAGCAGTTATACACATCATACTCTTTGAACCACAGAATACTGCCATGTACATTTCCTAAGAACAAAAGATACTCACTTTTGTAATTCTGAAGTGCCATTATCATCAACACTGATATAAAGCTTATACTTTACACTGCAGTTTTTTCCTATGTCCCAATAATGTCCTTTTGAACCTTTTCTCCTCCATTCTTAGATCCCTTCTAGGATCATGCATTGCTTTTTTTTTTTTTTTTTTTTTTTTGGCATGGGCAGGCTACAGAAACAAATCATGCATTGCATTTTATTGTCATTATAGCTTTAATATATTTTTCTTTCTTCCTTTCTCTCTTTCGTTTTCTTTCTTTCTCTTTTCTTCCTTCCCTCTCTCTCTGTTTCTTTTTTTTTTTTTAATTGTGGTAACAAACCTATAGCACAAATCTTCCCCTCTCAACTTTCCTCCCAAACACAGCACTCGGTGGGATTAATGGCATCCAGATGTTGCAATGCCCTCACTGCAGTACTATATCCACTGTTATAAATTATCCTTCACCCCAAATAGCAACACTGTCATTATGCATTACCTCCCGCAGGCCCTTGTCTCCCACTCATGGAAACCTGTACTCTACCTTCTGTCTCTGTAAAAGTATTCTCTGATATTTTCTTTGTGCTTACCATGGAGTTTAAGTTTAACATCCTAAATCTATAACAATTTCATTTGCTTTGATATAAAATGATTAATTTTATGCCATGTAAATTTCACCTTAATTGTAAAAAAATAAGAATCATTTGCTGACCGCCTCCTATATACCACGCCCCAAGTATGAGATGTAAAAATAACTAAAACAGAGATAAATAAAATAGCAATCTCAAAGACTTCACAGTCTCGCAGGCACGTCGCATATTCCCAGGCCTGAATTCAAATCCAGCCCACCATATTGTTTTATTATGTAATAACATTTGGGAGAAATCCAATAAAAATCAGTCAGCAACCACCACTTGTAGAAACTCCCTTCTTAGTACAAACAAAAGAGCCTTAAAATATTTAGATATACTTAAATCAGCCAAGATAAGTATAAGAATTGGCAAGAACCAGAGGGTAACACTTTTCTTTCCATTTATTTTCTATACTTAATCCCAGGGAAAACTTTGAGCTGAATCCCTACATGCTACTGTTCCCCCTGTCTCACTTGGGAAGGAAACAGCTGTCATAGTTCTACACTTTCAGGGACAAACCATGACTCATGTAGAAAAATAAGCAACCGAGAAGAACAGGGTCATCTTAAGACCAGTGGGATGCTCAGGTGGGGCTTCTGACCTCATTGGAGGAACTTTCTCCAAACCATCTAATCTAAAGAAAACTTTCTCTAATTACCTGGTAAAATTGCAGCCACTCGACTGTACTGCCTCCCCTCTGAACAATGGGAGACAGGTCTTCTGGTACATTCATTTTCCATTAGAATAAAGCAGAAGAAAAATGTAGGTGAACTTCTTGGAATTTGAAGAAAAGTATGTGTTTGGGTGGCAAAGAGTTTTCAAGAGCACCCTATGACTAGGACACTGATGATGCCTTCTGTGAACTCTACTGGGTTTCTAGCTCTGCTCACACTCCTCAGAGTCTTGGCTTTTGCCAAAGCTCCCAAACCCACCCCTGAGGTCCCTTTCAAGACCTCTAGAGCCAGACAGAACAAACTTACCAACCACCGATCTTGTCCAGCCCCTCATTGTGCACATGGGAAGCCTAAGCCCTGCTCAGCTTGGCCACAAAAGATTCAACTAAGGGTAGACACCTGACTCAAGCCTTGTGGGATCCCCTCCTCTTGAGTGTGTGCATGACCTGGGACTTGCCTCTAGACATATAGAATACAATAAAATGGTGGGATTTATATGACAATGCATATATGATTATAGGTACATGATTATATTACATAAGATTACAATTCTTGTCTTTTGAGACAATTTGCTCTCCTTTGCTGGCAGATAACTCAAGCTGCCATGTTGGGGAAGTCTAACGTGGCAAGAAACTACGGTGGCCTCTAGGAGTTGAGCTCAGCCTCTAGGAGCCAAGGGCATCCTGCAGCCTACAACCAGCAAGAAACTGAAGCTGTCAGTCCTACAACCATTAGAAAATGAATTCTATCACAGGTGACGATGGAAATGGATTCTTCCCCAGTAGAGGGTCACACTAGACCATCAGCTCAGTGACACTGTGGTTGAAGCTTTGGAGACTTCTACATAGAGGAGCTTGATAAGCTCTGTCCAGGCTCCTGACCCACAGAAATTGTAAAATAACAAATGTGTTAGTTTAAGCCACTAAATTTGTGGTAATTTGTTGTGCAGCCATAGATAATACAGCCAATGAGCAGAATCTCTCTTCCAAGTGTCTCCACATCTGCAGCCAGTCGAATTTTGGCAGTCCGGAGAAGAAAGCTGGCTTAGCCACACTGAACAGCAATTTATATTCCACCAGATAAAGAAAAACTTGACAGGGACTGTATTTGGGAAATGCCTGTTTTGTCTCCAAGATTGTTAAACAATAGGGGATGTAACTACCCATCAGTAATGAGCTAAATGTAACTCAGCAATAAAAAAGAGATATCCGAGATTTATTTGATCTTTTTTCTGCCAGTTGCTCAACAAGGGCATTTGACAAAGGATATTAATGTGATAGAAGACAGCATACACATACACAGTCCATATTCTAGAGTTCTTAAAATAATCCAAAGTCATGAAAATGTGCTGAGATGCAAATCATGGACTTACTTGAAAGACTCATGTAAATGTAGGGGACTCCATCAAAAGCAATGACATATCCCAAAAGCTGTGAAAATACCAACTAAAGAAATCTATTTTTCTTTGAAAATGTGATTACAAATAGTAAATATTAAAAAGTTTAAAATAAATTCAAATGAAGTTATCTTTATGTCTATTTAAATCAGATACAAAAAAAGTTATAAAAACCCATAATGGCTAATGATGTTGAACTTCTTTTCATGTGCCTTCTAGACCACTTGTTTATCTTCTTTGGAGAAATGTCTATTATTGTCTTTTGCCATTAGGGAAATGCAACTCAAAGCCGCAATGAGATATCATTTCATACCCACCAGAATGGCTACCATTAAAAAAGAAAGGAAAATAACAAGTGTTGGAGAAGATGTAGAGAAATAGGAACACTTATTCATTGTTAGTAAGTGTGTAAAATGGTACAGCCGCTGTGGAAGCCAAAAGATGGATGAATGCTTATCCATTCATCCATTGATGGGATAAGCAAAATGTAGTGTATACATTCAACGGAATGTTATTCAGCTGTGAAAAGGAATGAAGTTCTATTACACGTGACAGCATGGATGAATCTTAAAGACATCATGTTGAATGAAATAAGCCCAACACAAAAGAAGAAATATTGTGTGATCTCACTAATGTGAAGTAAGGAGAATGAGCAAATTCATAGTCAGAAACTAGAATATGGTTACCAGGGGCCAGGGTAGGGGTGCAGAATGGGGACTTAATGTTTAATTGTACGGAATTTTTGTTTAGGGTGATGGAAAAGTTTTGGTAATGGATAGTGGTAATGATAACACAACATAGTCAATATAATTAACACTACTACATATATATATTAGTAACACTACTACATATATACTGCAATTAAAAGGGAAAATTTTAGGTGGTATATATGTCACTAGAATAAAAATTTAAAAACTAAAAGAAAAAAAGAACTATAGGACCATACAACACAAACAGGGACCCCTAATGTAAACCATGGACTATGTTTAATAGCACAATTATAATAGCCCTTCATCAGTTATAACAAAGGTACTATATTAATGCAAAATGTCAATAAGTGGGGACAAGTATAAGGAAACTGTTTTCTACCTGATTGCTCTGTAAAGCTACAACTTCTGTAATTTTTTTTAAAAAGTGTAATTTACTTGGTGCTGGTGAACATGTGAGGAAACAGTCACACTCATTCATTGTGACTTGTCACATTACCTCTGAAGGGTAATTTGGGGGGGGGATCATTAGCTACAGACAATTTTAAAAGGCATTCACACTGAACTTCCTGAGACATTGACCAAAGGTAAAAAAAAAATCAATATCTGTAAATGTGCAAGGTTGTTTATTATAATGGCCTTTAATAGGAAAAAAAATACTTGAGAAAACTTCAGGAAGGAGGATGGGATAAGAAGAGAATCCTAGTGGGGAAAAAACTGGCAGACTCTGAGAACATGAGGAAAACCGGGCACCTGAGACCTGAGTCAAGATGAGGCAATGATCCACAATCAAGAAAGTTCCTACCACCGGGTATCTAGGAAGGCTGGCTGTTTTCTATTTGCTTTTATTCTCTCCCAATAAAAACTTCCTCATCCACCTACCAAATAAGTAGATATAATGAACTGTGTTTCCAAGACAGTTTCTTGGTAAGTGTAGTGGGGTGACCTACTAAAGATTTAAGTTATGTATATATATTTTTCTTTATCTGCTCAAAGGTTTAGCAAACTAACTTGGTTGTTTCTGGAAAGGCAGAAGATAATGGAAATACTTTAGAGTAGTTTCCCAACTTCAGCACTGTTGACATTTGAGGATGGCTAACTCTCTTTCATGGGGGGCTGTCCCATGCACTAAAGGATATTTAACAGTATTCCTGGCCTCTGCACACACAAACACACACGGTTGTGAAAACAAAAATGTCACCAATTATTGTCAAATGTTCTATGGGGGACAAAATTGCCTCCTGTTTAGAATCACTGATCTAGAGATAATTATGGTGTATTGGAAAAGAAAGGGTACTGAGAGCCTTTGATTTTGAGAGTTTTAGACAGGAAATCGGATTTAATCGTTGTGTATGGATCCCCAGAGAAGAGATGGGAACAATGGTCCCAGGTCTATAAGGGACAGATGCTCAGATTACTTGAACCACCCATTTGTGGAATAGCTGGTCCCTTGGGGATGGCTGTGCTGGACACTAAACTGTGATGTCCACAGCCAAATGTGTTACAGACAGAGTGGGATCATCTTCCTTAGATGATCTACGTGGACCAGACAGAGTTCCACTTTTGATTAAATTATCTCCTTGGAGATTGGCACACCCAATTGTGGTTATGACCTCTTGTTTAGATGGAGATAGTACTCTGCCTATTTGGGGTATGTTCTGATTGGTTTACTGGATTTCTTGAAAGAGGAAGAATTTTGGAAAGTTGAGAGCAGAGCTGACAGAGCAGATGTAGATGCTTCGAGAACAGTTGCTTCAGAGAATAGGGACATGGATGTTTGGAGATGCTTGGAGCTCAGCAGATTTTCCTTTGTGCCTTTCCATGAGATATTAATACAAGCCAGAACATGGAGAAAGCCAAGGGAAGCCAAGAGATGAAAGCTAGCCTCAGATAAGCAAAGTGAAGAAGGAACAGAGACTGAAAGCAACAGAGCCTAGGAGCAAGGGACCAGAAGATGCCAGCCACATGACTTCCCAACTGGCAAAGGTGTTCCAGACCCATTGGCCTTTCTTGATTTAAGGTATTTTTTCCTGGATGCCTTAGTTTGGACATTTTCATAGGCTTAGAACTGTAAACTTGTAACTTATTAAATTCCTTTTTAAAAGCCATTCCATTTCTGATATATTGCATTCCAGCAGCTTAACAAACCTTTTTAAAAGCCATTCTGTTCTGATATATTGCCATCCAGAAGCTTAACAAACTAATACACCATCCCTCAACTCTCTGCATTTACATGCTCTGTTCATTTAGAGCTCCTAGTTTGGTCTTTTGTTATTGCACTTCACCTTTGTCACCATATCATCTTCTCTTCATGGCATGTTCCCAGTTATGTACAAACTCACAAAGACTCAGAAGAAACATCTCTGTTATTGTCAGTGCTAATAATGACTATTGCTAAGTAACTTGAAATAAGGAAACAGAGAGAGACTAGCATCTCTGACACCAAGTGCCAAATATCAAAAGATGTCTAAACAGCACAAAAAAGTAGATGATGAACCCCAAATGTCAAGGACAATCTACAGCTCACCTCCTTAAATTGGGATGGCTAAATTAGGATTAGAGTCTGTTTTAAGTTTAAGTGGGTGAACAATACATTGGAGGTAGTTAACAGGACACGAGAGAACTTCGTTATTTCCATAAGAACAGAAGCGTGGACTTTCACATGCTGGAAGGGTGGCTTAAAGTTCATATAGAAAGAATGGGAAATGTATGACACACTTGCCACTTCTCCCTATCCTGCAGCCATGGTAGACATCACTAATCAATCATGTTACTCAGTCTCAGAATTCTCAACACAGAACTCTGGGCCATCATTATCAGTATGCTTGAAGTTGACCCCTATTTGATGTCCCTCATCTAGAACTATCCCCCTATTTTACAGATCAGAAACTCAGATCTTTTGAGTTGAAACACCTGGCCCATATAATTGGAAAAGCAGATCTAAAATCCTTTGATTTTCTATTACTCTTTCGAATGCCCCTGGACCTCTAAACCTTGATAAAAATGACTCAAAATTTGCCTTCTGTGTTGGTTTGAAACTATTATGTACCCCAGAAAAGCCATATTTTAATTCTTATCCAATATTGTGGGGCCAGCCCCATTGTTAGGGTAGAAAACTTTGATTGGATTGTTGCCATGGAGACTGACCCACTCAATTGTGGGTGTGAAATTTTGATTAGATTTTCTTTAAAAGGGCAAACATTTAAGAAAACCTCAGATGCAGATGCTTGGGAAACAGTTGCTTCAGAGCCAACACAAGACCCAGGAGCAGAAAGAAAATGCCCCCAGGGAAGCTGTTTGAAACCAGAAGCCAAAGGACCAGCAGTTACCACCCACATGCCTTACCAGCTGACAGAGGTTTTCTGGACCCATTAGCCTTTCTTGAGTTAAGGTGTCTTTCCCTGGATGCCTTGGTTTGGACATTTTTTATGGCCTTAGAACTATAGACTTGTAACTTAAATAATAAATTCCCTTTTAAAAGTCATTCCATTTCTAATATATTGCATTCTGACAGCTTTACCAAACCAAAACATCTTATTAGATTTTAAAACAAAGTTCATCCTACTACTCTAAAATAAAATTGAAGATAACCATTACAAATTAAACAAAGGACTAGGTGATCACATTGAACATTCAATTCTCTTTGCACTATCAGAAAGGATTTTTCAAATATCTTTCCTATTTAGTTATAGTGGCCATAGAGAAGGAACCTAAGTATTATTAGCAAAAAAAAAAAATAATAACAAAAAGCAAGGTGGTTTCAACTGCTCTAATGGACATTTTCAAGAAGAAGAAATAACTGATATCTTGTTATTAACTTAAGAGATAGTATTAGGTTCCACAAAAAGTTATCATCAAATACCATAATACCCTTTGAGCAAGAGCTGCTCAACCTCTCTCTCTCCTGAAAGTGGCCTCATGACTTGCTCAGAAATTAATCTCAAATGGAAGTTAGTGTTCAGTTAGTATTAGAGAAATCCACTGCAAAATGCTGGTGCAGAGGGGAAAGAACCCAACTGGAAAACTTCTTCCAAGATGTTAGAAAGGTTAGATAATGCCTCTGAGCCTCAGATCGCACATCTGAAAATGGGTATAATAATTAACCTACCTCACTGGGTCACTGAAAAGATGACATGGGCTGAAAAGTGTTGACATTGCAACAGAGTCATCAGAGTCCTGGATCACCTTTCTCTATAATATTAATATAGAATAGCTCAAGCCCTATTTGGGTTTAATTGAATGACTAAGGGCTTTGACATCAGCACTGTCGTACAGGAGGAATGCTACAACTATTTTAAACCAAAGCTGGCTGCAGCTTTTCTGCTCTCTGGAGGAATAGCATATTTAATCTCAGGGAGGGGATTGAAGTCTCCATTGTTTTGAAAAATGCCTTGATGAACAGTTTGGTTAAGAAAGGGTACATTCTCCCCCGTCCCTCCCCCAGCAAAGCCTGAATGACTGATGGCATAACAAAGAGTGGGCTTCATATTGAAGTGAGATGGAATCTTAAATTTCTAGCAGTCAATGGGAGAAGATGGATGGTCCAGAAACCAAGAGAAGAAGAGAGATGTGAGGAAGTTCTAAACCCCCCAATAGTTCTGAGGTTTCCCAGGAACCAGGACTGAATTTACCTGGTCACCTCTTGTGTAGGTTTCTGCTTCTATAGAGTTTGTCATCTCCTCTCTGAAAAATCTCCTCCTAAGATGTTTGCAGTCTTTCTACACATCTTCACATCATACTTGGCTCATCCACATGTCTTCCATTATTTCCCCCCAAATGCTAAAAACACAAGAAAAGGAAGTATGCTGCAATTTTCACTTAAGATTTGGGGTGATGGATGGGGGTTACAGCACAGTACAAAACTGACAGGACACAAATCAGAATTGGACATTAGATGTCACCACCCTGGTATTTCTTGTCCACTCCCAACCCCAGGAAATTCCCCCTGGCCATGTCCTCCTAAGACCCTGGCTCATTAATTGTTTCTTTCTTTCCCTAGAACTTACTCACATCTCTCTTCCTCTCTTGGTTTCTGGACCATCCATCTTCTCCCATTGACTGCTAGAAATTTAAGATTCCATCTCACTTCAATATGAAGCCCACTCTTTGTTATACTATCAGTTATTCAGGCTTTGCTGGGGGAGGGACGGGGGAGAATGTACCCTTTCTTAACCAAACTGCTCATCAAGGCATTTTTCGAAACAATGGAGACTTCAATCCCCTCCCTGAGATTAAATATGCTATTCCTCCAGAGAGCAGAAAAGCTGCAGCCAGCTTTGGTTTAAAATACTTGTAGCATTCCTCCTGTACGACAGTGCTGATGTCAGAGCCCTTAGTGAAATATTTGCCTTTGTTTGTGTTCTCTCCCACCACTGGTACACCCGGTATTTGCCGAGAACCACATTATGGCAAAGCAGGAGAATCCAAACATAAAGAGGATCTCTAGAGTAATTCCCTGCTTAGTCAATTGAGGAAGCTAAGGCTCAGAGAGAGAAAGGGCAGGCTGGGTGGTTCTGCTAGCTAGTGGCAGAGATGGACCAGAACCTCTGGCAGCCCACCTGGTGTCCCCTCCTCCTCTCGGGTCATTTCAACACTTGAGCGTACATCAGAATTGCCTGAGGCAGTCTCATCAGCAGAGATTCTCATCCACTAGGATTGTGTTGGTTGGAGTACCTGCAAACAATGGAAACTCCCAACTCAGACACCAAAAAAGCTTATTGTCTCTAAGAACAGACCACAGAGAGGTCTGAAAGTAGAGCAGGTCGATTCAGCCACTCTGGGATGTCATCAAGAGCCCAGGTTCTTTCGTCTCCTCTTTCTTCCTCTTCGGTGTTGCCTTCATCCTCAGGTGGGCCATAACGGCTGTAGCAGCAGTTCCAGGTAAAACACTCAGACTCCACAGTATCCAGAGAAGAAAGAGAGGCCATCTCTACTGTGCTTTTTCCTTGAGAAAAAAAAAAAAAGAAGCTTTTGTTTTTTCTGGAGCTTTCCTTTTACCTGTTCCTGGACCAATTGGGTCAAATACCCATCCTTGAGTGCTCACTGGCAGGAGGACAGTAACTCCATGGGGGCAGGCAGCCCACACCTGGTGGTAAGACTAGTTTTCTCAGATTTTCATAATGTCCTGGAGGAGGTGTGCACACTTGAGCCACAAAATCATGATTCTGATAGGAAAAAGAAGAGGGCAGAAGGAGGAGCTGAAATGGATGCTAAACAACCAAAGAATGTCCACCCAAAGAATGGGTTTGGGGTGGGAGGCAAAGGGCCTGTCTTCTAGAAACTCTTGGATGGTTCTGAGATTGTCATATCAGGAGAATCACGGCCATACCCTGCTGCGTACACATGGGGCCACCCACATACACACCCTCAACATGACCAAACCTAATGGGAGAAATTTCAGAAACCACGACGAGCTGAAGAAGGAAGGTCCCAGAAGCTTTAGGCTATGAAACTCATGTCAAACCAACTCCAAGGGGCATTTCATTTTCTCGAAAATGGGCCTCTTCTCCCTGTGTCTTTCTTCCCATAATCCAAGTCCTCTTGGCAATTATGAAACTGTTTCCCCCTTCTCATTTAAAACCAAGAGTGGTCAAAACCAATCCCAGCTTCATTTACATGCCTAAGTTCTGCCTCTGTCCTGTAATTTACTTCAGTTACTATCTTGGTCACAAGAAAATGAAGCAACTTTAATGGCAATAATATTGGGCATTGAAGCAAACACGAGCTTATTGTCTTCTGATTTGTAGAAGAAGTCCTTTGGGCCCATAAGAGCAAGAAGAAAGAAATGACCTTCAGAAGAATATCAGGTTTCTATAAGTTTTATAGACCCTATATTAGCTAGGGTTCTCTAGAGAAGCAGCATCAACAGGAGAGATCTGTAAATATAAAATTTATAAAAGTGTCTCACACGACCGTGGGGATGTAAAAGTCCAAGGTCTGTAGGGCAGCTCCAATGAAGGTCCACAATGAACTCTCAGGAGAGGCTGCTAGCTGAAGCAGGAAGATTGACTGTCTCTTCTAAATTCTCCTTAAAAGCCTTCTGGTGATTAGATTAAGCATTACTCATCGCAGAAGACCCTCCCCTTAGCCGATGCAAATGCAATCAGCTGTGGATGCAGCCTACATGGTTATCATTTGAGTCCATGAAATGTCCTCATAGCAACAGACAGGCCAGCACTTGCCCAAGCAGACAACTGGACACCACCACCTGGCCAAGTTGACACATGAACTTGACCATCACAGACCCCAAGCATTGGCTGGGTTACAGCCCCCCATTGTCATCTTGCTTAGCACACTGTTTTAAAAGTTACCTATTTATTTCTTTGTTTAGATTTGGGCTCAGTGACAACAAGAACTACGTGCTTCTCAAGTCCTGGCTATTTTAACAGCCTTGCCTTCCTTACACATTGCTCTCCCTGAGGCTTTCCCCACCTTTCCACCACCTGACCAATTCCTAAACACCTTATAACACTCATCTTGGAATTAATTCCTTCCAGGGAAACTTCCCAGGCATCCAAAGACTGGAGAGCATCACTGGTACTTAATACTTATCTCACTACATTATAATTGCCTGGGTCCCTGTGCCCTCTCAAGACATTTAAACTCGTTCCAAACTTTGGTTATGTGGGCAATTATTTCTGTGAATTCCCACAGCTTCTCCCTTCTTCTCTCTATCCTTATGTCCCTATCCATCCCTGGTGCCTTGGTTTCTGCCACTAGGAGATTGGTGCAGTAAGTCAGAAAGAGCCCAGGATCTGTACCTTTAATACATGCCCCTCATGAACCTCACAATCAGGCACAGTGTGGGCAGCACTGACTTACAAGTGCTTTCTGGGTTTCATGTCCATGTTGAGAACTCTTCTCTGGGATTCAGAAGTCTCAGGAAATGCCAATTATTTTCTCACCTCAGCCTCCTAAAAAGACAGAACTTAAATTAAAAAGTCATGTTGAAATGAGTATTAAATGGTACCTATGCATCTAGATGCAAACACAAGAAGGATTTTTGTAGCAACGTTCTCTACCGTAAACCTTGAAATCAACCTAAATGTCCACTGATAGGGAATGGGTTAAATAATGTACATTTTAATCTCATGGTGGAATTTTTTTAAGCAGCCATTAAAATTGATGAGATATTTCTAAATTTGTTGACCCAGAAAGAGGATCATGGAATAATGTTGAGTTAAAAAAGCAGGTTTTGGACCAAGAGAACATGCACAAAGTTATCCCATTTACACAGAATTGTACGTGAATATATGTGTGTTAGAATGTGAGTGTGAGTGTATGAATATATACATGTGTGGGTGTGCATGAGTGCATATGAATGAGTGTGTGAACGTGTGTGTGTGACAGGGGATGTGGGGTGGGTGAATATGAGAGCATGTATTTATTTGACTGTGTGTGAATGTGTGTGAGCGTATGCATGCATATGAGAGTATGTGTTTGTATGAGTCTGTGAGTCAAAGTGTGTGTTTATGTGGCATGCAGGAGTTTGCAAGAATGAGTGCATATATATGTGAGTGTGTGTGGATGTGATTCTGTATGAATATAGTGTGTGTGTGTGTGTGTGTGTGTTTAGAGATATCCAGAAAAATATATCAAAATACCAACAATGATTATCTCTGGATAGTGGAAGGATGGTAGGTTTTTCTCTTTCTTCTTTATATCGCTCAGTGCTGAGTGAATTTCATTTTTATAATGGGTATGCATAATTTTTACAATTGCAGTGCTGTTTCCTGGTTTTTGTGACTTTCAAGGAGAGGCTTAACAGGGACAGGAGTCGCAGTGAAACTGGCCCCTTTGCTGTCATGGTGGGAAAAGAGAAAAGGGTCATGAGCTGGCTGACTATAAATGAGCTTTGCTTCTTTTTTTAAATTTTCTGTGCCTGCAGCCTGGAGTCACTGTTCATGCTGAAAAGAATCTGAAACTACAGACCCCCTCCCAAGCCCCAGTGGGGGCATTTGCCCCAATTGTCCATTCCCTGAATGCCTCTTTGCTCACACAGAGCAGGGATTTTTTTAATAGCTTCTGGAAACTTCTGGAAGGCTCTGTGGTGAGCTAAGCAATCTCCCCATGAATAACCCTTAAGAAAGAATGGTTCTGTCTTCTAAGATCAGTGCTTCTGCCTCCCCTCGACTCGCCAAGCCCTTTGAAAAGACTCCAGATATCATCTGTATCCTGATGCCAAGGAAATTCCAATTCAGAGGCATCTTCCCCCACCTACCACTCCTTATTCTACCCTGGTCTGGGGGCCTTCCAAAAAGAATACAGCTCACAGACCACCCCACCTCCATCCCTAACCCACTAAGCACAATAGGAAGTTGATGGAGCAAAAGGGAAAGGAATGAGAAGACATAGCTTAGAGATACTTGGGGCTGGAGTCATGAGTACTGCTTGGAAAAACTTTGTTTGTGCTTCGTGCTGCAAATCAACGGTTGCAGCAGGTTTGCTATTAAAATCCTGCCATTAGGTATAGCCAGGAAAACGTGCAAGCACTTTAAGGAAGGATAAGTAAATAGGTTATGAGGAGGTGAGCCCTGTTCTGGAAGAAAATGTTAAGGCACAGGGCAAAATCACTCAAAAAGGTGTGGGGTTAACTGCCCAACACTAAGTTTAGCAAAACCTTCACTCTTTGAAGGGTAAAGAGTACGTGCATGAGGAGATAATTTTATGGGCCACAGGTTTGACCATCTTCGGTTGCTGCTTTCCCTTGCCCCTTCATCCAGATCTTCGCAAAGCCTCTGGGCTCTACCTTTGAAATATACTCCAAACCCACTGCACCAGCCAGGACATTCCAAAGGAACAGAAGCAAAAGGTGACAAGGAATTGGCTTAACATGATTCTGGGGGCTAGCTAGGCAAGTCCAAAACGCATAGAGCAGGCCACCAAGAAGGGCAAGCTGGACCGCTTCACTTGGGCTGAAGCTGTGATTCACAAGCAGAATTTCTTCTTCCTCAGAGAAGACTCAGCTCTGCTCTTAAGGTCTTCAACTGATTAAGTCAGGCCCACCCAGCTATCTAGGCTAATCGGGCCTTATTTCAAGTCAATGGATTACGGATTTTAATCTCATCTACAAAACACTTTCACATCAATGCCTAGATTCACGTTGGATTGAATCATCAGGGTCTGTGGCTTAGCTGACATCTAAAACTTACCTACTCACCCATCCACCTCACTTACCCTCTGGCACCACTGCCCCTTCCTTCTCACCTGGACTGCTACAATGGACTCCTACTTGCCTCCAGAGCCAGAAGGATCTTCTTGATGTCAGATCTGCCACCTCTTTTAGAAACCCCTCCAAAGCTACTTTCATGTGGAATAAAACCCAAAATCTATACAAAGGCCTTCATGGTCATACAGGATCCAACCCTGCCTGCCTTTTTGAGACTCCCTGTACCACTCCACCCTCACTAACTGTGCTCAGTCCACCGGCCCTTGGGATTTTGTACGAGCTTGTGGTAGTTAGAGTCAGTTGTCAACTTGGCCAGGTGAAGGCACCTAGTTCTGTTGCTGTGGACATGAGCCAATGGTACGTGAATCTCATCTGTTGCTGATGACATCTGCAGTCGGCTAGGAGGCGTGCCTGCTGCAATGAATGATGTTTGACTTAATTGGCTGGTGCTTAAATGAGAGAGCTCAGCATCACACAGCCCAAGCAGCTCAGCATACCTCATCTCAGCACTCGCAGCTCAGCCCAGGCCTTTGGAGATGCAGAAAGAAATCACCCCGGGGAAAGTTGTCAGAACCTAGAGGTCTGGAGAGAAGGCCAGCAGAGATCACCCTGTGCCTTCCCACATAAGAAAGAAGAACCTCAGTGGAAAGTTAGCTGCCTTTCCTCTGAAGAACTTTTATTAAAAGCCAATCCGTCTCTGGTGTGTTGCATTCCAGCAGCTAGCAAACTAGAACAGTGCTTTTAACACCACCTGCAAAACTCCTGCAGCTTTTTCCTGGCCAAGATTCTCTTCTTCTCTCCCAGGCAAAAACTGTCTTCGTCCACCCTGGATGCTATTCCCCTGGCCTCAAAGGACCCTCTGTCTTTTTTACCTATTTTGCTTTCTTTATGGCATTTCTCACT
This sequence comes from Myrmecophaga tridactyla, assembly GCA_004026745.1. Lineage (NCBI taxonomy): Eukaryota > Metazoa > Chordata > Mammalia > Pilosa > Myrmecophagidae > Myrmecophaga > Myrmecophaga tridactyla. The sequence continues at coordinate 27,912 of PVIY010004745.1, forward strand.
CTCCGAAATGTTCTTCCTTCTTGACTCATGCCCTTATTGATCATGTCCTCTACAACCAGCGTGCAGGCCCCCGAAGGCTGTGGCTGCAGCTGGTTCTACCACCCCCAAGTCTCCAGCATCTGGCACAGTGCCTGGCACCTAGCACTCATGCAATAAATACCTGTTAAATAGATGAATGGATGGATGATTCCAGGGACTTTACACACCATATCCAACTGAAATGCTGATGGATAAAATGATCTGATGATGGGATTTGCTTCAAAAATATGGGAAGGAGAGAAATGGTCTGTGTAGAACTGAAACAAGATTGGCCGTGAGCTGACCACCGTGGAGGCCAGATGGTAAGTACACAGGGGGTCATTGGACTCTGGGGTCACTTTTGTATATGCCTGAAGTTTACCATAATAAAAAGTTAAAAGTAAATAAATCCCTGGTTCCACCATCTAATCAGGGACAATATTGTACAATTACCTGATTGTGTCCTCATTTGGAATTGGTCTAGGTCAGTGGTCCTCAACCACGGGCAATACTGCATTTGACAATGTCTGGAGATATTTTGGGTCATCACAATTAAAGAGGGATCACTACTGGCATCTCACGGGTAGAGGTCAGAGATGCCAGGAAACATCCCACAATGCACAGGTTTGCATCCTGCAATCCCCACCATAAAGAATTATCAGCCCAGGTGTCAACAGCACTGAGGTTGGGAGACCCTGGTTGAGGCCATTGAAAACCATGTGTAGAAGCTGCCTGCTCAAGCAGGACAAGTCAGAGGCCCAGCAAGTTATTAAGATATTTCACATGAGATAAGCACGTGAAAAAATAACTTAAAAAATAAAAACAACTTCAAAGTCACTGCAATCGAGCAAATTAAAGCAAAGTCCCACTTTTGGCCTGCTGCATTGGAGAAGATGTTTGAGGTTCTCCTGTGCTGACTCGGGTACCGGCGCCAGCCCATTGCTAGGGCAAGTATAATCCCGCTGATTTGTCCTGAAAGCAATCTGGCAATCCCCTTTGACCAAAGTAACCCCACCTCTAGGAATGTGTCCTAAAGAAAAAAAATCAAGGAAACACAAACTTGCAATAAACCTCAATGCCCAAGAATGAGGAAATGGTAAAAAGCTAGAATAGGGAGCAAAGCATTTTATACACTGCTTCCAGTAAGACTGCAATGAGAGGAAGAGATGCTTAAAACATAATGCTCAGAGGGAAAAAAAAAAAAAAGCAGGATTAAATTAAGAATGCAGCATGATCTCATCTATGTAAAAAGTAATAAGATGTCTTCTGTGGAAACATTTAAAAATTGTCTCTGTCAACCTTTATACTTTGCCAGATTTTTTTAATATTTTTATTTGACCAAAATAGTCTGTATCAGTGAGAACATTTTCAATCACAAGTGATAAAGCACCCACTCAGACATCCTTAACAATAATGGGGATTTATCGAATTATGTAACTGAAAGGTCAAGACGTGGGGTGTGTGTTGGGCAAGGCACAATCCAGCAGCAATAATAAGAGAACCAAGAATCTGCTTTCTGTCTGTCTCAGTGCTCTGCCTTCCAAACGTTGGCTTTATCCTCCGGCTCCAAGCAGTGTTTTTGACCTCCCTCCCACCCTACTGTGCACACACACACACACACACACACACACACACCTGCAGCTCCAGCTGGCTCACACATGGTAACAGAATACCGAAGCTTATCCAGACCTCACACCCTCATGCACACCATACAAAATAAGGTGACGGGTCATTTCTGGTGACTCTGGCTCAAGTCTGAGGATTGGCTTTTCTGGTTGGCCTGAACTGGGTGGTACGCCCATCCCAACCCAATTCCTGTGGTTAGGGGTGTGGGATTTGCTAATTGGCCTACATGAAAGAGGGCCCACCCACTGGAGCACAAAATAGAGTCAACCCTATCTAAATCACATGGCTGAGAACAGCAGAGGATGAATTCCACCACGGAGAGACAAGGTACTTTCTGTTGGAGTGAGAAATGGATGCTGGAGAGGCAGCCTGCAAATGTCACTTTGGGACAGAGATGGTGGCTGTTCACCAGTGTTTCTGATCCCTTGTCCACAGGGTACAGTTGCTGCTGGGCATGGGTGGTCCAGCCAAGGACTACATTTCCCAGTACTGCGTGACTAATTCTCACCTATGGAATGAGAGCCAAAGCAGAAATAGGAGCCACCAAGGCCCTCAAGGAGGGAGGAGGAACCCAAGAGAGAAGGAGGCTGTTTCTTCAATTTACCATATGGAAGGTCCCCTGCCCACTGAAGAAAACCCACACCAGATGGCTGTGTGACATAGAAATTGTTTTAATATATGTGTTACTTAGGGTCTCTTTGTTATACCAATTAGCCACAGCCTGACTAATGCATGCAAGTTTATGTCACTTTTTACATTAGTAATAATAACATTTTAAAATATTTTTAAAATACGGGTCATATTGGGGAATGAAAGGCATGAGATTATTCTCTCTAGTCTATGTACACATGATGGGAAAACATAAAACAACCCATAATTAATAAATAAGATGGAATAAAATCATAAGCTTCAACTAGAGCCTGGTTTTAAATGTACCACCCATACACAGTTGAGACGGGGAGCAAATTTCAAATGCTCCTGTCTGAAGATTCTCAGATCAAAGAATTTGATTGACATCTAAGGATTAAAGACCATCTGATCCACAGATTAAAGATTCAACGCCCAGCCCCCCAGGCCTCCCCCCAAGGGATTTACATAAAAACAATTATGCCTCCCTTTTTAAAATGGCTTTACTCCTGAAAGGATCATTTGTTCCTTCTCTTTTTTCCTGTATTCAATAATTCTTTAGAGAACTCCCACCATGTTCTGTGTTGGATGCAAGGGATACAATAAGGAATGAGTTCTAGTTCCTTCTCTCAAAGAGTTTATAGGCTTGGGACTAGAATGGGCTAGTAAGCAGATAATTACAAAGAAAAAATGAGATATGCTAAGATAGAGCAATTTGGAAACACATAGAAGGACACCCATCCTGGTTTAGGGCAATCCCAAACAATTGCCGGTGTTCTTTCCTATATTTCCCAGCTTCCTCTAAAGTTAGGAAGGGGCTGTGCTGGTTTGAAGCTATTATATACCCCAGGAAAGCAAGTTCTTTCATCCTCATTCAATATTACTGGGTGAATCTTTTTTATTGTTTCCCTGGGAGATGTGACCCACCCAATTGTGGGTAGTAATTTTGATTAGATGATTTCCACGGAGGTGTACCTCCACCCATTCAACGTGGGGTTGCATACTGGAGCCCTTTAAGAGGGGACCATTTTGGAAAGAGCTTCAGAGCCACGAGAGCCACCAGTACCGACAGAGCCCACAGAATGGACAGAGCCCTGGGGAAGCCACTGACGAAACCTGGAGAGAAGCTAGCAGACGTCACCGCGTTCCCTCCCAGCTGAGAGAGAAACCCTGAACTTCACTGACTTTTCTTGAGCTAAGGTAACTTCATGCTGGTGCCTAAATTTGGACATTTTCACAGTCTTAGAACTGTAAACTTGCAACTTAATAAATTCCCCTTTTTAAAAAGTCATTCCATTTCTGGTATATCACATTCCAGCAGCTTTTGCAAACTAGAACAGGGGTCATGTGAAGGGTTCTAACCATTAGATTGTGAACAAAAGTAACACATACCACTTCTAGGTCAAGGTCAAGGTCAAGGTCATTAAGAACTGGTGCACCCCCTCTTCCCTCTCCTTCCTGCCCCACATCAAATTGCACAAAGCAAGGCAGAACCCGGCAGCCCAATCCCCACCGTACTTTCTGTGAGTGAGAAATATAACTTACTTTGGTTGTAATTATGGTTACTTGTAAGTAAAAAGTGGGTCAAAAGCATCCTTTTCTTCTTTTCATTAATTTGCCTTTGAGTTTTAGAAATGTCCCTATATCCACTTCTTCATCCTCAACTGCAGAAATTTCTAACTTTTAATTGGAAGCTTCTCCACTTATTGTTCCCCATCTTCTCCCTCAAGCAGCTAATGACCAGTAAACAAACCCATGAGGACCCAGCCTGCTGCTGTTCACACAAACATTTTATTGAGCCATTCTGCAAAGAGAACCAGCCACAGAGCTCTCCTGAAAGGCTGCAGTTTTTGTGTGTTTGCATTACTAAACCCTGCATCCCACTTTTGCAGCATAAGCCGTTTTCTTTACTTTCAACTGTGCTGAAAAATGGCCTGCTTTCTCCTGCTTAGTGATATGGGCCGCTTCAAACTATCCACTCCAACCCCCTAGAGCCCGTTTAATGTAACACATCATAGCAGAGTCCCCTCTAACAACACGCCAGCGTTCACCCAAAGTGCTTGCTGCGAGAAGTCAATGGATTCCTGGCTCACAAATAACCAGTTTAAGTAGCCAGTGGGTGGAGCTTTCACCCCGGGCCACCGCTAATTGAATTTCCAACCCTTCTTGTTTTCTTTCTTTTTTTTTTACTCAGAGATAGTCCTTCCAAAAGAGGCAATTTCAAGTAGTGATAAATGGAAGGAGATCAATTTGCAGCTGGTACACAAGCAGAAATCAAAATCCCAATACTCAAGAAAAGTACTTTCAACCCAATTGCCAGAGCAAGGGGCTCCATCTCATGGTCTACACCCCCCATAAAAAAAGAAAAGCTAACTGGGGGGCCCTGAGCTACCACTGGAACCCAAGTAAGAGTACACAAGATCAGGCGACAGAGAAGCTAGAGCACTCAACGGGCATTAGAGAAGCTGTGGATGGAAAGAACTACTTAGCAGCATAACACCATGGCGAGGGCAGAGGCGTTAGGGCGAGTGGGACCTGGGTTCGAATCCTGACTCCAGCTCTTGGGTCCATTTCCTCTTCTGTAGAATGCAGGGACATCTTCCTCCTCCTTCTCCTGCTTAATTATGAGACCAATGAGGTAAAATGTTGTGAGGAGGAGGAGGAAGAGGCCAGGCACTGTTCTAGAAGCTACACATATAGCAACTGATTTAATTCTCCCAACGTTATGCAGGACGTGCCTTCAATACCACCACCCCCTACTCCATTTTGCAGCTGAGAAAATTTCACCCCAAAGCCAAGGTTCTCATCCAAGCCCAAGAAGCAGGGCAGTGGGCATTTGCATGTGCACAGTCTGGCCCCTGAATCTTTTAGGGACAGCTCTTAGCTGTCCAGTAGATAGTAAGTGCTCAGATTAACAGAAGCCACTTTTGGTGTTAGGTTAACAGTTGTGAACAAAGCACCGTGCTAAATGTACAGACAAGTCATCCAATCCACAATAACCAGCCATGGGACAGTTATTGGCTCCATTTTTATAAATGGGGACACAGAGGGGCCAAAGACAAGCACTGCCCCCTGCACCACGCTGCCTTCCTAGATGAGAGTCAAAGGTTAAACAAAGACCTCAGGGGGGCCAGTGCCAGTGCTTTCACCTGCTTTCATCCGGCCTGTGACAGAAGTTCAGGTTCCTCGGGCAGCTGCCGTGGCTCAGCAGGCAGAGCTCTGACCTGCCGTGCTGGAGGTCTGGAGTTCGATCCCTGGTGCCTCCTGCCCATATGCAAATTAAAAAAAAAAAGAACGTCAGGTTCCTCTTGAAGGTGAGCACACAGGGGTGACATTAACCTGTTGGCAAGTCCCAGCCATCAGCTTAATAGCTGTGTGATGGGGAATTAGGGGGGAGCTTTAACCTCTCTGAGTCAATTCCTTAAATGAAGATCCTAAAGCCCACCACTCGGGATTGTTATAAGGAATATGCCTAGATCCATGGCTGGTGTGTTATATCCATATAAGTAACAGATTGCCAATTCTATTAATTCCTGGCCAGATTATAAAGCAAACAAAATAAATCCCATTTCTTTGTAGTCCATTCTTGGCTTTTACCTAAAATGATACCAACCTGCCTAATCTTATCTTACTCTCTAGATCTGACTGCAGCATCTCTTGATATGACCTCTTAGAAACAGGAAATTCTCCCCAAAAATACAGATTTGCTAGTCCAGGAATTTGCAAACAAATGTGCCGCAGGTTCTTGTGACAAATCTAAAGGTATCTTTCAAGGGATGACAGTAACAAGGTAATACATATACAGAGCCCACAGTGAGGCCTTAAAGAAGCCAGCATTTATGGACTGAGTACACTCTTTTTTTTTTTTTTTAATTTGCATATGGGCAGGAGGCACCAGGGATCGAACTCCAGACCTCCAGCATGGCAGGTCGGAGCTCTGCCTGCTGAGCCACGGCAGCCGCCCTGGACTGAGTACACTCTTGTTTTGTTTTGCTTGATAACACAAAAGAGTTCCATTATGTTATTGTCATATGTATCAGTCAGAATAGGCTAAGTGATGGTGCAGTGACAAACAATCCCAAATTTTCAGTGACTTAACACAGCAAAAGTTTACTTCTTGCCCATGCTACATATTCCACACAGGTCAGTGACGGGGGCAAAATGTCTGCTCTAAATAATCCCCAAAGGAATTAGGCCAAAAGAGATTTCATCTTGACATGATCACCACAATCACTGCAACCATGAGAAGGGCACTTTTTGAAGCTTTCATTATAGTACAGAGACTCAATTGTTGCAGGATTCTGGGAACATGTCCTTTTCGCATGGGCAGGCACCAGGAAACGAACCCTGGGCTCATCAACTTTCATTGCGCAACTACAGTGTTTCTGGCATGGTGCTACCACTCATAGGCTTTACTTTCACTTGATTCTCAAAATGCCCCCTTTGCAATAGCTTCTATTGCTATTACTTCCACTTTACAAAGGAGGTTCAGAGAGGTTCAAGAACATACTGAAGGTCATAACACTAGATGTGGCAAGCCCAGGAAGCCTGAGTCAGAGGCTCTGGTTTTCATTGCCATGATAAAGGTGATAAAGGTAAGCCCAGGAGGATGCCACGAGAGCCAAAATATTGTCAGGTGTAGCCAGGTGAGGACATCTGGGAGAAAAGGTACTTGAACTTGACCTTGAAGATGAGTAGTAGAAGGGCATTCCCATCAGGGGGAAGAGCTTGAGCAAGGGCAAAGCAGCATGAAATAGTGTGGGACACAAACTTGGAGATTGACTGCTTGTTCCAGCAAGTTTTAGAGTGTCTGCTGAAGTTCTTATAGTCAGAACTTTCTGGAGTTCAATGGAAAGGCTCCAGGTGGTTTGTTTTTATCATTTTTGTAGAAATATGCTAGACAACTTTCATTGCCTTCCCTGATCACTGCCCCTTTTGGAAAGCTTGACACAGCTTCAGGATGAGACAACCTGCCTACCCATGACCCTTTCCCCTGCCCCAGCTCCTTCTGATGGAGCCAAGAATAGATACCGGACACAAAACCTGACAATCCCTTGACCTCCATTAACCAATCAGGAATGCCAACCAAGTAACGGAAAGTTGACTATAATAGAACGTTCATTCAAAAGGTCATTTAGAGTCTGAACTGAGGAGGGTATTCTCTGCCGTGAACATCCTCATAAGTAAACAGAGAAAGCTGGTCTGTGGCGAGAAAGAAGGGCTGTGTAGATGAAGAAGGACAAAGGGCTAACTCTTAACTTTCCAATTCAAGGCTTTTCGAGTTGAACTTTGTTTCCTCTCTTTGGGCATCTATAAGATGCCTGTTCTATCCTTCCAATAGACCACTTTTCTTAAGTGGTTTAATGGGTTTCTAGTCCTACAGCTATAGTTGCCTCTCAAAGGTGAGGCATAAATGCTTCCAATGTTTATCCCCATAGTTCAGACAAAGTTGTGGTTAACAACAAGATGCTTTAGACCTAAATCACTGGAAACTTTCTGTTTCATCATTCAAAACAACTTAAAAGTTGCATTTTATGCATGCCCTGCAACCCAACAATTCTGCTTCTGGATACATTCCTTAAAAACAAAACAACTGTAGGTACAAGGGTGCTTATTGAAGCACTGTTTTTAATAATGAAAGATACGGGGGAAAGCATAAATGCTCACCAAGTAGGATGGTTGGATAAAATATGGTGCAGTCAGACAATGGATAAAATGATACACAGTAGTTAAAAATCTCAACCAGTTATTTATTATCATATGGAGAGATCCCCAAAACACATTGAATGAAAAAAAGCAAGTTGCAGAAACATACACACACACACAACCATACCATTCATAAAATTATTTCCAACTCATGGAATTATATATTGTTGATGTATTAGTCACAAGTGAAAAACATAGGTCAGAAGCATGTACCCCAAGTTCATGAGAGTAGTTGCCTCTGATGACAGAAGGGGGGCTTTAGAAGGAAGGGGATGTCCAAATTTGGGTTCTTCTGAAAACAAAGCCTGAGACAAGGAGCTAGGTGCACATAGTTTATTGGGGTGGCATTGTGGGTTGCAGGAAGCACAGGTAAGAATGTGCAGAAGGAGAGAAGGGAAGGGGGTAAAAAGCAATGAAGGGTTACCACTGTGGGCAACCAGGACTTAATCCCATTAGAGACCCATAGAACACAACGCAGCACTTTTTCACTAATGAATGAGGAATCTGAGATATTTATTTTCCAGTTTCCATCACTCACTGATGGAAGGTTGGTTTGGAGGCATTACATCTCTGGCCTTTCTGGACTGCCTTATGGACAGGCTGAGCATAGGAACTGTCCACCATCACTGCAAGGGGACTTAGAGACTGGCCAAGGGGCTGCGGGGTAGATCAGCAATCCCAGCTGCTCTAGGTGACAGCTCTTCCAGAAATGTTTTGCTTTATTATTTAAAAGATGTGAAGTAAAGATGATAACTTATTAATATTTTTAAAACTCTACCCAATAGGTAAATGGGATTTGTTATATTTTTCTCTATTCCTTTCTGTATTATTAAAATAATTTTTATTGTAGTGACATATATATTTGACTCCAAATTTCCTGTCAAACTGTTTCCCATAGTAGCTGTGCCATTTTACATCCCTGCTAACAATGTACATGGGTTTCTATTTCTCTACATCCTCGTAACATTTGCTATTTTCCATTTTTAAAATAATAACCACCCTAGTGGGTGTGAAGTGGTATCTCATGGTAATTTTGATTTGCATTTCCCTGTTGACTAATGAGGTTGAACATCTCTTCATGTGCTTACTGGCCATTTGTATATCTTCTTTGGAGAAGTGTTCTTGGCTCATTATTTAATTGCGTTATTTGTTCTTTTGTTGTTGACTTGTAGCAGTTCTTTATATATTCTGGATATTGCACCTTGATCAGTTGGATGATTTGCACCTATTTTCTCCCATTGTGTGAGCTATTTTTTCACTTTCTTGTTAATATCTTTTAATGCACACAATTTTTTTTTAATTTTAACTAAGTCCATTTTATCTTTTTTCCTTTGTTGCTCGTGTTTTGGGTGTCATATCCTCTCAGTATTCTTAAAACTTTTCAAACTAAAAACTTAAGGTCTGGCAACAGAGTCTTTTATTTGAATAAAGCAGCTGTTTTTTTTTTTCCAGGAAAGTTACTTTCTTGATATTTCCCTGACAATCAAAGTTTTACTCTACTTCATCTCTCAGCAAATTCCAGCCTCATTCATTGTCTCTGTCAGCAAGTTCCCTCAGAGAGCTTTTACAGAGTTCCTTTGCAACATCTGAGTGACAGTCAAATCCAACTTTGGGCAAGGTCCAAGAAGTCTCACACCAGGGGGCAGAAACTAGGTAAAATCAAGTTGTCATCAGTTGTCAGCTTGTCCTTCATTCAAGACCTAAGGAGACTTTGGGGATTTGGGCTCTTTCCTTTGGTTTTAAATAGGAAAATGATCTCTTCCCATGCCCTAATCATAAAGTAAGAAATAAAGAGGAAGAAAAAGAAAAAAGGAAGTAAGTACTCCCCGCAAAAAAAGTACAAAATCATCAATTTCAGTTTATATCAAATTTCAATTCCTACAAAGTTTGCCAAGTTTATAGTATAACTGTCTCTCTCCACAAGAGTTTAGACCTAACCAATTCCTCTCTCTGTTGGTGTGTCTATTGTTTTTTGAGAATAATGAGACTCATTCAATATTTTCCAAAATCATCTTCCAGCAAGAGAACGCTTATGTGTGCCATGATTCTAGGGATATTGAAAGAAGCATTATATAGGGATCCTGACATTAAAATAATTTATAACACTTCTAGTTGTAAGTTATTTTTACCTCTTCCCCCAAGTCCCCGCCAACCCCCAAATTCTTCTCGCATTGCCTTCACTGTGAGGCACTACCATGGGCTATGGAATCAGGGGTTACCAGTTCACTTTATTTGATGGAATGGTTCAAATCATAGTACTTGGTGGATGTGGACACAAGTTAAAGAAAAGGTGAAGGCAAACCCAACATTCATACCCTGCCATGGGAACCCCAGAAGTCATCCCCCTGACTATGGACAAGTCAGCCTAAGGCTAAGCATCTTGGCACCACTGTTCCCCAGAGTGAATGTCTCGGTCAAGTCATATTCTGGGGCTTCCATCTTTTTTTTTTTTTTTTTTCAAATTTGCATATGGGCAGGAGGCACCAGGGATCGAACTCCAGACCTCCAGCACGGCAAGTCGGAGCTCTGCCTGCTGAGCCACGGCAGCCGCCCATGGGGCTTCCATCTTGCACAAGTTGGTTACTGATCACCCAAGCGCTTGATGGATTTCATCTGCTCATTCAGGTAATGCAACTCTATGAAGTCAGACAAGTGGGGCTTGTCTTTGTCAGTGGCCAGCTTGTGCAGTTGCAGTACTGACTGATTCCCCCTTTTGTCCAAATGTCATGCACACTCTGTTGCTTTTAGTCCACTCTCTCGGTTCTCGTGTTCTGGTGTCTTGATGTCTTGAAGGAAGATTTGAAGACTTGAAGCTTCATAAGATCTCAGCATGTTCCCTATCTTCATAAGGGTGGTGAAGAAAACAGCTGGCAAAGTTCTTCAAAGCCACATCATCCTGTTCAAAGTGGAGATGGACAGGTAGAGTTAAGAGGTGTAAGGCTCCAGGCTGACCTGGTGGTTGATGGCAGCCTCCAGTCCTGGTTGTTGTTCTGGAGACCCTGGATGGGCATCATGGCAGGCAGCAGAGGCAAGGCGGCAGCAGAGGCAAGGCGGCAGTAGGGTTTTGGGGTGGTCCAAGCCTGGCTCAAAGTAGCCGACCAAGTGGGACAAAAGATGGGTTCCTTTCAAGCACTGTTGAAGCAGGAGATTGTGTTGACTGTCTGCAAAAATGTCTAGCCATCATCTTAACTTTATCCATCAACAAAGAGGCAATGATAGCAAGCTGTTATTACAAATAACCCAAGTACCAACTTTATCTAGCTTAAACAATAAAGACATTGAATATATCTCACTTAACAGGAAGTCAGAGGTCAGGTGGGCTTCAAGGCTAGCTGACTCATCCACCCAATGAATGATAATGTCTTAAAGACCTAGGTTCTGGGTGGGCCACTGTGGCTCAGCAGGCAGAGTTCTTGCCTGCCATGCCAGAGACCCAGGTTCGATTCCCGGTGCCTGCCCATGCAAAAAAAAAAAAAAAAAAAAAAAACCTAGGTTCTTTCCTTCTCACTGTTTTACCAGTCAAAGCACTACCTCATCCTAAGGTCAGTTCCACACCAGAGAGCTGTCAGTTTGTCAGTTACAGGCTTTGTTGTACATATCTCAGAAGGTAGCAAGTTCCCCCATCCAATTTGGTTATGGGTAGGGAATTCATCCTTTAGACTGATTGGACCAATTTGGGTCACACACCCACTCCTGGATCAATCACAGTATCCTGAGTAGAGCTGAGCATAGATCACCTTAAACCTGGTTCCTGGACCAAACATTGATGAGAGGGTTGGGTTTATCATAAATGGCTTAGACTACAGAGAACCAACCCATAGAGCTGAGAAGCTAGGGGTCAGCTTCCCCATGAGCTGTTAGCGGGGTGGGAGAGAGGAATGGGGAATCATTGAACAAAATCAGGAGTTCTCTGGAAAGGAGAAAGGGAATCATGAATGCTGGAAAGGCCACAGGATAACTACACTAAATATTGGGCTTGTTTTAAGACCCCATAAATATACAGCCAGGTATATAGCAGACATTCAATAGAAGGTCATTTTTATAATAATTTAATAATTATGAGCATATCTTATCTTCCTTTCAAGACTCTCAGCTTCTTAAGGAGAAAAGCTATTAAACATGGCCTTTGATTTTCATAACAAAAGGACACATCCACCTGTTCATTTGGTACTGAAATCATACATATATCCTTTCAGCTGATCAAGAGAGATTCATTCATTCATCCATCCACCTTTCTATCCATCCTCCAACCATTCAATTAAATATTCATTGAACTCTTGCTACAAATTAGGCATTATGTTCAATACCCTGCCTGCTTCTCCTCAGGATTTGACTAGTGTTACATAAAACTATTGAAACGAGAGCAGAAGGGTGAATGTCAAGGAGTCAAAGCAGAGTCAAGGAATGGGATATCTATACTAGAACTCTTAGTTCAGGGATGGTTATTGAAGTTGAGCAAAACTTGCTCTGAGCCTCTAGATAGTCAAGGTAAATAGAAAACTGATTTGTTTTAAGTTACTGAAGGTGACAAAATTGGTTCATTGGGCAATAATTCTTCCCCAATGTTAGACTACAAAATTCGCAGAATAGAAAAAAAAAAAGAGAAGAATATGGTGTAGTCCTTGCCCCTGTGAAGTTCTCAATCTAATATAGGGAGTTAGACGAGTAAAGAAACATGCCCAAGTGGTGTCTAGCAAGAGAAATGTGCATGTGGCAAGAACATGAGGGTCAGAGAAGATTCCAAAGATAAGGTGACGTGGAAATAAAGGGCTATCTGCTGGGTGGGACGATTAGAATGGACATCATTGACTCGCCTATTCAGCATTGGGGTAATGGCCCCTTGATTTTTCTTTGAAAGTGCATCCTCTTCCCAACTCTCAGTCCACTTGCTTTAGGTTGTCCCCATGCCTGGCACCAGGATAATCCCACCAAGTCCTACCTGACCAACCAGTATGACAGTATGACTGCTCCCTTTTTTTTTTTTTATTTTTTTAATACCAAAAAAGACCAAATGCAAACATTTGTAACTTTTGATCATTCCGTTCTACATATATAAACAGTAATTCACAATATCATCACATAGTTACAGATGCATCATTATGATCATTTCTTGGAACATTTGCATCTATTCAGAAAAAGAAATAAAAAGAAAACAGAAAAAACTTCATACATACCATACCTCCCACCCCACCCCCTCACCGATCACCAGCATTTGAGTCTAAATTTATTTTAACATTTGTTCCCCTATTACTCATTTTATTCCATATGTTTTACTCGTCTGTTGATAAGGTAGATAAAAGGAGCATCAGACACAAGGTTTTCACAATCACACAGTCACATTGTGAAAGCTATATCATTATACAATCATCTTCAAGAAACATGGCTACTGGAACACAGCTCTACATTTTCAGGCAGTTCCCTCCAGCCTCTCCATTACATCTTAACTAACAAGGTGATAACTATTTAATGCATAAGAATAACCTCCAGGATAACCTCTCAGCTCTGCTTGGAATCTCTCAGCCATTCACACTTAATTTGTCTCATTTCACTCTTCCCCCTTTTGGCCGAGAAGGTTTTCTCAATCCCTTGATGCTGAGTCTCAGCTCATTCCAGGATTTCTGTCCCACGTTGCCAGGAAGGTCCACACCTCTGGGAGTCATGTCCCACGTGGACAGGGGGAGGGTGGTAAGTTTGTTTGTTGTGTTGGCTGGAGAGAGAGGCCACATCTGAGCAACAAAAGAGGTTCTCTTGGGGATGACTCTTAGGCCTAATTTTAAGTAGAGTTGACCTATCCTTTGTGGGGTTAAGTTTCATATGAACAAATCCTAAGACTGGGGGCCCAGCCCACAGCTTTGATTGTCCACACTGCCCGTGGAAACACCAAGAATTCAACTTGGGGAAGTTGAATTCCCCACCACCACCACCACCACCACCACTCCCCGAAGGGGACTTTGCAAACACTCTTTTATTCACTGTTCAAATCATTCTGGGATTCATCGGGGCATCACTCTGGACAAACCAACAAAATCTCATGTCCTCATGGAACTCAAGTTTCCATGTACTTATGGTGCTCAACTAAGCTGTCCACATAAGTTATATTAGGAAATGCACCAGTCAAAATATAAATTTTGTACCAAATAAACATTTCTTGCTTCTGACTGCTCCCTTTTGCTTTAAGTTCCATCCCTCTGGAGTTCCTAAGATCATGGAATGGAAGCCTGGAGCTACTGTGGGCCCCTGCATGGAGAAGGCCTATCTGAGCATAAAGCCTACATACAGACAAAAGGTGGAGAAAGAGAAAGTAACAGAGTCTCAATGATACCATGCAGTCCCCTGGATCCAGCCATTCCTAAAAGCAAACTGTAGGACTTACCAGTTACATGAGCCAAGAAATCTCACATACACACTTTCATAAAAAGTTAAGCCAAATAAAATTGAGTTTCTCTCACAAAAGGACCCTAACTAATAAGGGAGTGAAAAGTGAGTAAGAGCTCTGGTCAGGGAAGTCAGGTTGCAGGCCAGGAACAGCTGGAGTTTAGGATGGGAGTGGATAAGCAAAGAGAGATGGCAAGAAAAGCAAGTCATGGAATGCCTTGAGACATAGTTGAAATATGTGTGCCTTTTTAAAAGTATAGACTTCAAAATTCCCTGTAATCCAGCAAAATTGGTGAAGTTCAGCTAGATATGAGATACTTATAACAGAAGACAACGACTCTTATGCTAGAAACTCCCATTCGGGAAATTAAATAAATATAAAGCCACCTCCCTCTGTTTTGTTTTTTTATTGTTTCTAATTTTTGTTCTGGCTTCTGTTGTTTTTAAGAAAATACTGAAACAAAAGCCCCCAGGCTCCTAAGAAAGCAGTGAAGGAGGAATGCTGGAAACTCAGTGAAATTGGAAATCCTCTGGGCATCCCTGCATTAGAGGAGCTCCTTCTCTCCTAAGCTGTGACAGATAAAAGGAGAGCAGCTCAAGGGGGGAAACCCATCTTTCTGGCACCTCCTGTTCTCTAAAACACCGATAAGCCTGCAAAAATCCCAGGTGGTAAATCCACATACTGTTGCACAGGACCCCATCCAAATACCAACCAATTCCACAGAATCCCTTGGCGACTGGACTGGGGGTGGGGTGGCGTGGGGAGCTGTTGACTTGGGTGGAAAGAGAGAAAAAAATGGAATTCCATTCGTTGAAATTGTCTAGGCCTGATCTAGGCCCTCGATTAATTGGGGTATCAGATAAAATCAGAAGGAAAGAGATGTGAAGAACCAGGAGCACAGGAAGAATCAAACCACAGGCTGGACAACCCCCTTTCAGCTTCTGGAATCCTTCGTCGTGCTCTTAGTACAGACAACAGAGCAGCCCGCCCCCTGCCTGAAGCCAGAGGACGGGATCTATAGGAGCCTCCATCCCGTGGAAAGCCGCATTGCAGCGCGTTCACACCAGAAATGCATAAACAAGTAGAATTACAGCTGAGGCAAGCCGGGGTGGGCATGCTTTCCCGTCCCTCCTCTGCCGGCTTCCCCCCGCTCCCCTTGGTGGTGAGCGGCAGTCCTTTGTCCCGGCTTCAGGCAACATCCTTTGCAAACTCAATAATATTTACGCGATTGGAATAAAATTACCGCATCTTGTTAGCATAGAAATGTAAAGGAAATATGGACGAGAGCGGTGGCTTTCAGCTCGCACGGTTCCCCGGGCACCTCTTCCCCAAGGCGACCCAGTTTCCAAGGCAGGCGTCGGAGCGCCATCTGGTGGTGAGCAGTCAAAAGGACACCTCCGGCCCCGAGCCTCCAGGTGCTAGGTCTGCCCGGGTCTGAGACTGCGGTTGCCTGGGGCTGATTCCCGGTAGGGGAGGGAACCGCCTGGGTGCATCTTTCTGCCCTTTGGGAGAAAGAGAGGAGAAGCAGCGCTTCAGCCCACATTTTTCTCTCGTTGTAGTTGCGCCATATCTCAACAAATCCCAGCGCAGCTACCTGACCCCACGTCCCAGCCGCTCGTCTTTCTTGTTCTCAGCTGCAGAACAGCTGGGATAGCTCAGAAAAATCCTCCTTTTCGGGCGCTCGGCACAGCTGTGTTCAGGGGAGCCTCGTCAGAGATCTGACCGAGAAGCTAAAGGAATTTTTTTTTTCCAAATTGAGTTTTATTGATGAAGCTTTACTAGTGCCCTCTAAGTTGTGTCTTCCACCATGTAACAGGGGAGCCCCGTGAACACAGAGACGAGGCTGGTGTGCAGAATCTTAGAAAATTCCCCTGGCTTGCCTGCCTGTTCCCCTGCAGGTCTAAGCATTCCCAGGTCTCAGGTGTAAGCTCCTGCAAAATCTTGCATAACCCCAAAATTTGCAACATGGTCCCAAATCTGTCCCAGTTTCGAGCCCCTCATGTCACCATCTCAACCAA
Source organism: Myrmecophaga tridactyla (assembly GCA_004026745.1). Taxonomy (NCBI): domain Eukaryota; kingdom Metazoa; phylum Chordata; class Mammalia; order Pilosa; family Myrmecophagidae; genus Myrmecophaga; species Myrmecophaga tridactyla. The sequence goes on from PVIY010004745.1 coordinate 44,283, forward strand.
AATAAGGGGCGAGGTGTGCCATCAGAGAGCTGGGAAGAAGAGAGGGAACCCAGCTCCCTGGATTTATCATGGGAACAAGTTAATCCAGGGGAAGTGCTTGGAGCATTTTCTCACACCCTGCAAGAACTGTAAGCACTGGCTATTATTTTTATTAATATCATTTTTAAATGATTTGGGGTGTTTGTCTTCCGAGATCCCAGTTCCTGTAGTACCTGGAGATAAGATTATCTGCACCACCAGCCAGTTAGAATTTGAAAGACTTAATAATTGCTAATAAGAACCGGCGTTTATTAAGCATTTATCTTGTTCTAATCCAGTGGTTTTCAGCAGGGGGCAGGGAGGCATTGTGCCTCTACCTTCAGGCCACCTTTGGCAATGTCTAGAAATGTTTTTGGTTCCAACGTCACAACTTAGGAGAGGGTTCTCCTGGCATCTAGGGGGTAGAGGCCAAGGATGCCCAACATCCTACTGCCAAGAGCAGCGTCCATAGCAGAGAATTACCCAACCAGAGGTGTCAGTAGTGCCCAGGCTGAGAAACCCTATTCTAATCATTTAAATGTATCATCTCATTTAATGTCCTCGGCATCCTATGAGACAGGTACTATTATTACCCCCATTCCACAGATGAGGAAAATGAGGCATAGAGAAGTTCCGTAACTCACTTAGGGTCACACAGCTGCTAAATGAGATGAGGTGGGAGCCCAGGCCTAACCCCACCCTCTGGGTTTTTGGCCTCTCTACTGGGGCCCCTCCAGTGTCCTGGTACCAGAGTGACACTCAGTCCCCCTGACCAAAACGAGTTAAGCAAATGGCCAATTTTAGTTTATCCAACACAGCAAATACAAGGAAGGGAGCATTCCAACTCTAATTCCACCCCAGCCACTAGAGGAGACTTTAAAATGTTCTGAGACAACACAGCTCTCTTATACAGCTATAACCATTTTCACCAAGGTCTGAAGACTCGAGAACAGAGGTTGGCAAATGATGCCTCCCCTACTCCAGGCCAAATCTGGCCCCTTCCCTGCTTTTGTAGATAAAGTTTTATTGACACAGAGCCATGCCCATTCAGTTTCATATTTTCTTTGGCTCCTTCTGTGCTAAAACGGCAGCATTGGACCACGTGCCCCATAACCCTAAGGAATTAACTAGCTGGTCAAAATGTTTGTCACCTCCCACTCTTAAAGCGTGCAGGCAACTGACTGGATAGGTTTGAGACATGCATTGCCAATACCTGCCCTTTGATTTTGTCTCAGAATGAGGCAGATCCCATGCCTGCCTGAGAGTCCCAGTGCCCCCTTGAAACCTCCTTGACTAAAAGAAATCCAGGATAGAGATCAGAAAACCTTGTTCAGTCTAAATAATCTGTGTTCTGACCTTTCTGCCTGCAGATAACACTGTCTGTCTGTCGGTTAAGAAAAAGATGTGCTAAAGGCTATGGGGAAAGTCCTGAACCCTTCTGATGGATGCTTTCCAACTTCCTTCTGTTTCCCACCTTCTTGTGTCCCAAAAGGTGATGACATCGCCATCATAGTCATCAATAATGAGCATTAATTGAGTAAGCGCTTAAATGGTTTGTCAAGCACTTTTCTGATGAGATGTTATCTCATTTAATCCTATGTACCACCCTGGTGAATATTTTACTAGTACCGTTTTACAGAAGGAGAACATGGCTTTGCAGATGACCCAACTGGGATTAGGAAAGCTGTCTGCCTCCATCATCCAAAGCTTTGCCTTCATCTTTCTGATTGGCTCATAATACTTTGTCTCAGTCAACCAACATACACCGAGCAAGCCAGGAGCTGGTGTCACAGATACAGGAGACGCAAGCTCTGTCCTCACAGAGATCAGCTACTTGTTGGAGAGACCGACTTGGGAATGGATATTGATGGAACAAGATGATAACAATAGAGCAGCACAGGAAATGCTTTCTAGAGGCAGACCCCATTTTGCAGGAGCAGGGACAAAGGCATGAACTCAGAGTGGGGCTCCCTAAAGGAGGCTTGGATGGCAACACAGGCAGAGATCTCAGCCTGGGAAGACACAGAGGTGGGAAAGAGTATGTATGAGCAAAGTCTAGGACCCTCATGGCACCCAACCAGTCAATTATCCGTCCCCAAAGCCCCGACTGCTAATCACCTATTGATAATACTCCAGTGGGTTGGCAGCACCTTGAACGGAGTCTCAAACCAGCAGCCTCCAGTTTGACTTCAGCCTGCAGACGTATTTGGCTTGGTCCACACGATATTGAGCCACACTTCCTTTGAAGTCGTTGCCAATGTGTCTGCATTAGCAGTTTTCTCCTAAGACTTGAGATTTTCAGCTTTTTTGGAAAACATCTTAAGGTCTGGCATTGATGCGCCCAAGTTTCCACGGAACAAGCACGGGCTGAGCTGAATGGTGGCTGCCTGCTTTCGTTCTCCTTGCCACTCATCACCCTCATGCCAACGTCTCTCATGTGCCCAGGCAGCCTCGCCCATCTGGCCCGTGTAGATATTTGAGTGTCAGCTCCTGATTGTTACATGTAACCTAAGCTTCTGGGCACAATTCTTCTTCTACTGGCCTCTCTTTATCTTTCCCGGCTCCTCCCTCACAGCTGTGCTGCACGCACACACACACACACACACACTCAACTCTTCCAAACCTCTTGACAGTCCCTGATCTCAACACTTTCCTCCCCACCTCCTTGACTGCGCACATTTTCCACTACCTGGAACCTCCCTTCTTGACCTTGCTCACCTGGAAGACACCTACTCATCTTTCAAAATTTAGTTAAAAGGTGACGGCCTCTGTGACAATTTCCCCAACCCACTGCCAACTTAAAGTGGCACTTTTCCTCTGGGTTCTCATGACCTAACACCTCATGCCTTCTTCCATGGTTTCCAAACTTCATTAACCATTATTCATACTGGGTACTATATTTTATATTGTGACCCAGTACACCAAAAGTTTCATAAGCTTTCTGATAGCCACTTGATTCCTGACTCTATTACTCCAATTACTATAGTCTCATATGGACAGCATGGTTTTGTAAATGCAGATACTAAAACTCTCCCTCTTCGTTATGTTCCCTATGAACTATTGTCATTTTTCACCCATATAATCCCACAGTCCCTAGCATCACGTCCTGTGAATTCCTACTATTCAGCAGAGGTTTCTGGAAGTGACGATGGTCACTCCCAGAGAGATTTACCTTTGGGTGAGGGACGGTCTCTCATCAGCCAAGAGGTCCTCGATGAAAAGCCTTGTTTCCCTTTGCCCCAGCTACCCCCACATCATCGGGCTCTCTTAACACTAACTCTGACCCTATTTAAACAAGGAAGAAGTGGCGGGGATACCTTCAATGGTAACAGTTTCCTTCCCCACACCCACAGCCCAGCAGAAGCTTCCGGAATCCCAGATCATGTTCTCCACCTCTCTGTCCCCCCCCATCACGGCCATCGTGACCCCGCCCACCCCCGAGGCCTCCGGCTAGGGCAGAATGCAATACCCTCCTATCTCAGAAAATGCACAGACATTATATTTCAGGCACTTTTTTTGTTTATATGTTTGGCTCAATGATTCCCCTCCTGTGATTCCATCTTAAAGAAATAATCAGGACCCACTAATACTCCTCCTATGATTCCATTCTAAAGAAATCATCTAAGCTGAAGTCTCAGGCTTATGTTCAAAGAGGTTCTCTGCCACATTATTCACTAAGGTGGAAGCTTAGAAATAATTCTATTGTCCAAAATAGGAATTTGAAATGATAAATTATAGTCCATCTATGGAACTGATTTTTTTTTAATTTTGAAGGATATTTGAAAACATAGTAAACTTTTCATACTGTATGAAGTGAAGGAGCATGATAAAAATTGTATGTACAAATAAAAAAAAGAGTATGTACCAGTGTTTAGGGGTAAATCGTACTGATGTTTGAAAAGCACCATGAAAAAAGTACTTTGAAAAGATGGATGGCTGGAGGGATGGGTGGATGGATGGACGATGGCTGGGTGGATGGACGGATGACTGGATGGAGGGCTGGAGAGAGGAAGAGACAGATGTATGGAAAAAAGAGAGGGACAGAGGGAGAGAGGAAGGAAGGGCTAAATGGCAAATCAAGAAATGCTCATGGCAGAATCTGTGGGGTTGATACATGGCCATTCGCTGTCAGATTCTTTCTGTTTTTCTATATGTTTAAATTTTTCACAATCAAATGTACAAACTATATGAAACTATAGTAATGATTCTGTAACATATGTTTGTAATCATATAAATATAGCTATATTTATTTAGTCATTCATGTAGATATTAATTTAAATAATACTGGAAGAAAATAAACCCAAATAATAATAACAGTTATTTCTGGCAGTGGAGTTACTGGTGATTTGGACTTTCTTTTTAGCACTTCCTTCTTCTTTATTTCCCAAACGTTGAACAACAAGCTGGTGCCACTTTGATAATTATGAAAGAACGATATTTGGGGGAAAAAAATCACCAGAAGGGAACTTTCAATGCTCCTTAGCCTCTTGTTTGGGATTTTAAACCTGAGAACATCTCTGAAAATAATACATTGTAAAGAACAGAAAATCCCACTGAGACCCCTTCCTGGATTATGACTCTCCCAGGCAATTAAAGGGGAAGGAAACTGGAACATGTTTTTTGGAGCAAACTCATAGGATGCGTCTGCAGCTAGGATTTGTGCAATGTGCTAATAAGCTTAAGGCAAGTGGGATGTTTTTCCCACAAGGGAAACTGGGAAAAGGTCAAGAGCAGAATGGGGTGGCAGTTATGGGGGCTCCACCATAAACCCTGAGACTGCAAGCCAAAATATAAATACTGTTATCTCTCTTCGTTCTTTCCAAACACAGAGCGGCATTTCTGGGTGCATTCTTCATCCTGGACCAGGAAGAGGGACGGATGGTCCTGTGTGGGAGAAGCCCTTTCCCCAAGCTCCCAGAACCCCAGCCCAACCCTATCCTCAGAGCGGAACCCTTCACCCAGATACACCAGCTTTAGGACACCACTGAATGTGGCCATCCACTGTTTTACGAGTCCAAACTATGTGCAAGTCACATTAAAAAAAAAAAACTTCAAAATTATACTTGGAGTTCACACAGTCACTGATATTATAAGATAACAAGAGCCTAAAGGAAATCATGACTCTTTGTACCCTTAAGCAACGCAGACCCTGGTGGAGATACGATTGGAATATTCACCATTTCTTTTTCAGTGTTGGTTTTCCCAATATAAAGGGCTCTAGTTATAAACAGACTCTGTGAGTTATTTTATACTTGCCTCACTCACTGACATAATGCACAATGCATCCTTAAGTTCTCATGTTCCGAAACACTTTAATGGTAAGTGATACATTAACTGAGGCATCTTTGACTGGTAGAGAAATAACATGTAACCCTGTGTATGACTCTCAATACTAAGACCAGTGGCAAAACTTCATTCATTCATTATTTGTTCATTCATTCAACAAATATTTATTGCATCCTTACCATATGCTAAGCATTGTCTAGATGCTAGGGCTAGAGCAATGGGGAGAAAACAAACAAACAAAAACTCTGCCTTCAGGATGTTTTTATTCTCCCGGGGGGAAAATACAAATACAAGATGAATCAGTAAATTATGAGATATGAACCTGAGAATGTGACCGTACTTGGAAAACAAATGGTCTTTCCAACTATAATTAAATTAAGGATTTTGAGATGACGTCATCCTGCATTAAAGCCAGCCCTAAATGGACAAGTGTTCTAATAAGAGAAGAGAAGGGGAGAAGACAGTGGGGAGAAGCCAATTTGAAAATGGAGGCAGAGATTAGAGTGATGCATCCAGAAGCCAAGAAATGCCAAGGATTTCCAACAACCACCAGGATCTGGGGGAAAGTATGGGACAGGTACTCTCTCCAAACCTCCAGAAGAAACCAACACCTCAACACATTGATTCTTGGACCTCTGGCCTCCAGAACTGTGAGAGAATATATTTCTGTTGTTTTAAGTCACCATGTTTCTTATAATTTGTAATGACAGCCACAGGAAACCAGTACAGAAGGGATGAAAACTATGGAGAAAAATAATTAAGAATGGAAGGGGAATAGGAAATGCTGGGGGGTTGTGGTATTAAAACAAGGGAGTCAGGGAAGGCTTCTCTAAGAAGGAGGTATTTGAGCAAAGACTTGAAGGAGACAAGGGATGAGCCATGATAATTTGGGGGAAAGTGGAGAGAATTCCCAGAAAATGGGTTGAGCTGTGCAAATATCCTGAGGAAGGAGGGAGGCCAATGTGTGCTGCAGCAGTGAGGGGAAAGAGGACTGCAGGGGTGGAGGTTGACAGACAGGTTAGGCCTTGAGATATTTGCAAGGTTTTTATGTTTTTATTCTGAATAAAAGGAGTCCTTGAAGGGTGCTTAGCAGAGGAGGGAGCTAATCTTTCAATTGAAAGGATGACTGGCTGCCATGGTGAGAAGATTCTGAAGGGAGGAGGGAGAAGCAGGGAGGAGGGAGAAGCAGGGAGGAGCTGACATGTCCATCCGGAGAGCAGCGACTGGGATACAGCAGTGGGGCTCCAACAGGGATGGAACTGTGGTTGGATTCTGAGGATACATGCAGGCAGAGCAAACGGGATTTGCTAATTGATATTTCAATCTCTCTTTGGTGTTTTAAAGGATAAGGAGCCAAATAGACCTGCAAATATTCAACACTCTCCAACATCTTGAATTCTCTCTGCACTCACTCTTCAGAATGAGGTTGGGGAAGTATATTGAAAGACTCCCACCCATTGTCGCCTACTGACCAACACACACGCCCTCCAGGGCTCAGTTTCACAGCTGTTGTCTGTGTTCCCCTAACCTACCCAACGATGAGCAGAGAATGAAAAGTGTGTGCATATTATCTATCTATCTACATATATGTATATATGTATACACATGTGTAGTCATAGGTGATAGATGATAAATTAGATAGGATGATAGCTTAGATAATAAATGATGATGATGATGATGATGATAGATACATAGACAATGATAGATCACATTTAAGAATGATTATACAGCCCCAACCAACAGCGTTCCTGAAAACCCTAAAGAATACCTTGAGCTCTATCTAAGACTCTATAAATGTTTTGCCTTAGTTTATTTTTTCGGAAACTTAAGACCTCCAGGTTGAGCCTATGCCAGCTAAGCCCTGAAACCTAGAGGTGCCTGTCTCTCCAAGGACATCAACCCGGGGTCATTTCTCTACCCCAAAAGGTCAACACCCCTTTCCAGCATGAAGAAGCTAAAATGGTCATTGCCCAGATAGCCGTGAAGATAGAGAGAATGATCAAGTGAGAGGGAGGGGAACAGAGAAATTAGAATTTAACAAATGATTATAATTGCTGATTCATTATATGGATACTTCTTTTTAGTGTTTTGTTTTAGGAAAGCCAGAAGGAAATACCTGAAATTGTTGACCTGTAATCCCATAGCCTTGCTATTGTATAACTACATAGCTCTTATTGTGTGACCACGTGATTGTAAAAAAGGGTGTGACTGACACTCCTTTTATCCCAGTGTACAGGTAGATGAGTAATAACATAAAGATACATGAAAAAAAATAATAGGTCGGGAGTATGGGGGAAAATACCCCTACGTGAACTGTGGACAATAGATACACTACTACTTTAGTAATCTTTCATCAATTGTAACAAATGTAACTACTGTGTACATTACATTTGTAATACCAGAATTACAAAATGTAAAAAAGAAGTGTCATCATCAATTGTAACAAATTTTCCACACTAAGGCAAATTTTGGTGGTGGGGTGGTAGATGAGAATCCGATATTTTATGCATGATCATTCTGTAAACCCACAACTTCTCTAATAAAAAAGTTTTTTTTAAAAGAATGATTATACAACTGGAAAGAACTCCAAGACATACTATTAACCAGGAGAAAGCAAATATATTCAATATGCTATAATTTGCATGCAGGAGAAAAAGATGCTGTTCATTTTCACATGCAGAGATTATGTTTGCACGTGCAGAGATTATGTTTGCACGTGCAGAGATTATTCCTGGAAAATAAACAAAAAACTTTGGGAGAGGAATTAGATGAATGAGAGATGGGAGAAGGAAGAAGACTTACTTTCCAGAGCGTGCCCCATGAATCTGGTACATGCATTTTTATACAAGACTAATCTCACAGATATTATATTGTCAGCAATATATTATGTGTGCTGTGATTTCCATCTGTGATTTAACATGTTTACACCAGCGTTAGTAGATGAACAGTGCTATATGATGGTAGCTGTAGAAACCACATGGATATTTTTGCATTAATTACTTTTTAAACATTTTATTAAGAATGACGTTGAACATAAACAGAAGTAGGAAGAATAGTATAAATCAGGAATTGGCAAACCCTCTCTGGAAAGGGCCAGAGAGGAAATATTTTCAGCTCTGGGGGCCAGATGGTCTCTGTTGGAACTGTTGGGTTCCACCATTGTAGGGCAAAATCAGCCAGAGGCAATACCTCAACAACCTGTCTACATATTGGAACATTGCATAGCTGTGTTCTAATAAAACTTTATTTACAAAAACAGGCAGGGGGCTGGATTTGGCCCTGCAGGCCATAGCTTGATGACCCCCTGATATATATGAATTCCTATGTACCTACCCCAGACATTGATTTCATTTTTATGTCTTTTAGTTAAAAGTTGGGTTTTCCTGAAAAATGCTTTCTCCAGAGTATTTTGATTATAGCCTGAGAAACTCCTACCAAGTGGATAGTAAAGCCCAAATTACAGAGTTTTGACCTAACAGTTTATCTTGTGTTAATGACTGGGTACACAAATGAAATATCGTCGCACAAATTCTCAACCATTTCCCTCCTGTCTCTTTAAGGCCCCAAGAGTTTAAAAAAGAAAAATTCACCTGCTTTGTGACAGTTATCTCATTCCTAGAAATTCGTCCTATAAAATATCCGGAGATGCAGTCAAAGATGCTTCATCACAGATTTCAGGGCTGCATTATTTATAGTCATACAATATTAAAAATAGTCAAAACATTGAACCATAAAGAAATGATAGCCCAAACTGCAAAGCTGCTTCATTTACATGGTGGGGTAGTTATGCAATGATTTAAAATCCTGTTTTCAAATATTGTTGTGAGCCAACATCCTTGAAAAAATTTTAAGTGAATAATAGCATGCAAATGGGATCACATGAATATTTAGATGGAAAGCAATAAAATGTTACATCGTTATGCCCGGATATGGGTTTACGGGTGATTTTTATTTACATATTTATTCTTTTTTAAAACTTTCCAATTTTTCTTCAATGCACATGCTTTACTTTTTAAGCACAAGAAACAAAAATATTATTAATTTTATGAAGATTCCCAGCTGTCCCTTTCCAGCTCTCCTCTTGGGCATCTCTCTGTGCTCTGGTCCTTTCTGATTCTTCCTTCTTGCTTCCTTTCTCTGCCTTGTAAATTTATCAGGCATTATATCATCCCGTTAATTTTGCTCAAGACCAGAAAGGCTGCCCTTCCCAGCCCTAGAGGTCAGCAGCATCATGTCCACACAAACCCAAAAAGAATAGGGCCTAAGGGCAATAACCAAAAATGTCACCTCACCTGCGTAATAGTTGAAAGCAAGCACCCACTTCCCCCCATCTGTTTTCCTTCTGAGAGCATGACACCCGGTCAAGGAAAAACCACAGCAACTGCTCACAATTGATCACTTTGGAAAACTGGAAACAATGTAAACGTCCAGCCATGGATGTGGGGCTACATAAATTATCCTGCTACAGAAAAGGGGTGAAGAACAAGGAGAGAGCCTCACAGCTGGGGGTTCAGGGAACTTCATGCGATTCCCCTCTCACCCCATGTCTCTGGCCCCATTTCCTTCCCCTGCCCCTTGGTTCTCTCCACTCCACCCTCACAGACGTCCTCGCAGTTCCTGGAACAAGCTACGTGTACTGCGGATTGGGATTACTCCTGGGAATACTCTTCTCACCTCCTCCTGGACGTCCTTTGGAAGTCATCTTCCCCATGGGGTATCCTATAGAAAATCCCAGCTTCCCCCAACATGTGCACACACACCCCATGCATGCACTCTTCACATCCCTCTTCCTTTCTTTATTTTTTCTCCTTAGTGCTCATTATTTGACATATATTCTCCTTATTCATTTTGCTTTTTGCCCATCTCCCCTCACCCCACCAAGCCCCACGAAGGCAGGGATTTTATCACCACTGTATGATGCCCAGTGCCAGAGCAGCACCTGGTAGACACTCAAGAGATACAGTTGAAGGAATTAATGAATAATGCATTATTAAATGGGAAAAATCAAGGTACAATAGTGTGTGTGCACATGTGTGTGTTCAGGACACGGAAAAGAGATGGGAATGATCCACTGAAGATTGACTCAGGGTAACTGGATGGGGTGATAATGGGTGAGTGGGGGGTTTTGTTTTCTCTCCTTATTTATCTTAAATATGTCTTAGGTCTCCTACAATGAACAAGCCCTACCCTTACAGCAAAGTGCCTGATGAGTTCCTCCTTAAGATGTTGCAGTAAGGGAATCAGAGGCTGTTGCACTGGCTCAGAGGGCACGGGGAGCTTCTCGGAGCAGAATCTCTGGGACTCTTTCCTGAACACCCTTGAACTAAGTGAGCAAGTTTCAGGTTCTCAGACAGCTGCTGCCCTGGAAGGAGGGCGTGATACATTGAATCCTTGTGGTCCCACGAATCCTTCCAATTACCTTGACGGAGGAGCTGAGGAGGTTGTAGGTAAATTTGCCAAGGGACTCAGGAGCATTTTGGGAAAGGAGGGATGAGGGCTGACTTCTCCTCGGATGGTGAATCTGGAATCTCTGGGATGCACTGAGGTTGTGAGTTTTCAGAACTGGATACCAAGACTCCCAAGGGGACATGCAGCACAGGGGCTCTGAGTGAGTAAGTTGGTCGGGGGACAAAGACTGGCTTTAGTCCAGCCCTAGACTCCATCATTAGATGGGGGTAGAGACTAAGGGAGAGATTGGGGCCCCTGTGCTGCCAGCTGGGTGGGAAAACCTACCTTGAACCAAAGATGGGCTGAGCTGGGTTTGGGCTGCTTTCTCAGTTGCTGATTCTCTCTGTCTATATTTGGAGAGATTCCTTTGAAACAAGTTGCCTAATCCTGGGGTCCACCTATAATTTGGTGAGGAACTGGAGATCTCAAGAGGGAGGATACTGGACTTGTCAATAATATGGGCATGAGGGGTAGTTGACTAGAAAATGAAAAAGGATGAGGGAAACGGCATGTTTAACCAGAACCCCAGGAAACATTGAACCCCCTTTCAGAAACACGGTGAGAGAGCTCTCACTTCTGTCCACTCCCCCTTCTCAGAGGAAGAAAAGGTATATATTACTATTTTGTAAAAGAATATTGGAAGTTTCATTTTCTTACATAAAATAAGGATAATTCTATGAAACAATTTTAAAAAATGAAAAGGATGGGATTATATTTTACTCCAATCTTGGGAAGCAAGTCTTTCTGTCCACACCTTTAAAATACATAAAGCAGTTAGTAAATAAATTGTTTAAAAAGAGAGGCAAAAGAAAGACGCATGCCCCTTATGTCTCTGAAGCATTGCACGCAGGCTTCTGATTAATGTGAACTCTGCTTTTGTGTATGTCATGCTTGAGTTCACATCATGAAAAAAGGTTCACTTGTCCTGCACTGAGGTGAGGGATCTCATTCTGGGGTTGCTATATCCATCAGTATCCTTAATCATTCTTCTTTAGTGGAAGTTTATCATCCTTCCTGTTATTCTAAAAGTCACTCTACTATTAGAAGGGCAAGGACCGTTCAATTTTATGTTGCCTGATCATATCTTTCAGCTGGAAAACATCATTAAAGAACACAGTGTAAAAGCGAGGGATACACCACCCAGCCGTTATCTCTAATGCAATGCTAATGGGAGGTCGCCATTTGTGAATGTGGCTTCAGATAACTTTAGATAACTTTTTCTGGAAGAATTTTAATTGCAATCCGAAAGATGTTACATGAAAGCATCAAACGCATGTTCATGGTCTATTTCACAAAGCCAGCGCAGGGCTACCTATAAAGGCTTCTGCAGAAATAGAGCTGAACGGCAGACTTTGGGAAGAGATGGTGGTAGCGGAGGGCATGTGTAGTGAAGTTATACAAGAAATGGGGTGACATCTGTTATCCAGACTCATGGGGAAAATAGTGTCTAATTTAGACCTCCAATTTAGAAGTTCCTCTTCCTGACGGTATATACATTAATTAGCTTAAAAACTCAACACATATCAAAATGATCACTATCCTTAGTTATTAGGGGAATACAAACTATAACCACAATGAGATATCACTGCATGCCCACCAGGATGACTGAAATGAAGAGGACTTACAATACCATGCACTGGTCAAGCAATTGAAACTCCCATACATTGCAGGTGGGCATGCAAAATGGTACAGCCACACAGGAAAACTGTTTGGCAATTTATAAACACGTTTACTTACTTTACGATCCAGCAATTTCACTCCTAAATATTTCCGTGAAAAGAAATGCAAACATGTGCCACAAAAAAACCTGTGCAAAAAAGTCAGTTGCTTCTTTATTCATAATTAGTTAAACACTGAAAGCAACCCCAATGTCTATCAATATGAGAATGGAAAAATAAATCATAGTTATATTCATATAATGGAATACTACTCAGCAATAAAAAATGAGCTTCTAATACACGCAACAACAAGGATAAATGTTACAACATAATACTGAGCACATGAAGCTCAAGAACAGACAAAATAATCTACGTGGCCAGGAAGCACAACAACTGGTTTCCTTTGAAGGAGAGAGGGACTGACAGGAAGCAGTTGTCAGGGATCTTTCTGGGGTGATGAAATGTTCTACATTTTGACAGAGGTGAAAGTTATGTAGCTGTAAACATCAAAATGCTCTGAACTATACATTTAAAATCTGTGTATTTTACTCTCTGAAATTATGCACAATAAAAATTGGTAAATGTGCAAGGAAAAGATTGGAAAGAGACTAAGAGCTGTAGAGATGAGCAGAAGGAAAACCTAAAGACTTTCTGGGATGAACATGTCATGCATTTTGCAGAATTAATTGGAGGGATGTGGAATCACTGGAGAGCATATGTAGTGAAGATATTCAGGAAATAGGGTTAAATCCTTGTTATGAGAAATCTGAGCTCAGAAAAATTACCAAAGCAGAGACTGACAACAAAGTCCAAAAACACACAAACACAAAGCACTATCCAACTGCAGACCAAGGAAGTCCATGAACAAGAAAATGCAGATAAGATCAACAGAAGGTGTGGGATACAAGGAAAACAAGCCCCAAGCCAACAACAGTAGACCCTCTTATCTCAGCTATGTCAGTCTAAGTTCTCAGTAGTTCCTTTGTACTTCATTCATGGACATTATAAATATTTGAACTAATTCTATAGCAAACTATTGAGTTCTCATACATTGGATGGATTCAGTTATTCTCGGTTTATATTAATGTTGTCTTCCTTATGTCCTAAATTCAATAGTAATAAAAGTCAATAATCATTTAGGACTTATAAGTGTCAAGCACCATGCTAAGCACTCAACATGCATTCATTTATTTACTCTTGCTCCACCCATGAGATTGGCACTGGCAACAGAATTCCCATTTTACAGATGAAGAAAGTGAGGCTCAAGGGGATAAAAAACTTGCCTTAAGTTACCAAGGAAGCAAGAGGCAAAATTCAGACCCAGGCCCTTGGACCTCAGAGATGACTGACAAAGAAGAGCACTCTACTGCCTTCCACCAAGCATTTTTCAAAGTGAATGGATCCCACCCAACCAGTGCAGAATAAGGGAGACTTTGGAACCCTTACGCCGCATGCAAATGTCCAGGAAACCTACAGAAAGAGGTTGTGTCGAGCTACAGCTGGGAAAGCTGTGTTTACTACCCAAGGGCCCATTCACCCACTCGTTCAAGAAACATTTAAGGACCTACTGTGTGCCGGGCATTGCTTGGCACAGGCAAAATTAGACCCAAAAGCATAAAGCTAGCTATCCCACGACACCTTGGCAACACCCTGCTCCAAAATGCACTCATACATAACAGAGCAGAAAACTGTAACCTGACAGCCAGTATCCTTTCCAGATGTCTGGAAACCCAAATATAGTGTCAGTGCAGCATCCAGACAAAGACTCACCCGAAAAATGTATAGAGCAGCTGCTGCAGTCTGGTATAGAGCTGAACATCCCATACTTGCTCAAGATGCCTTCTCTGCTTCCTGAACCATTTCATCAGCCCCTATGATTACTACATAATGTAGAAATTGATCACTGATCATGCTGCTTAAGCCACATGCTTAGAAAAATAAAGCAGGACATGCTCCTCTTGACCACAAAGCTCTGGGAAATTGCTGGTGGATTAGCATTGACTGATTGCCGAGACATTGCTCTTGTGGGCTGGAGGAGGCTACAGGATGGATGTCAACAGGATGCAAAAACCGATACTGCAGGATGAGCAGAATTGATGAGAGTGCACAAAGGGAATGTAGAATGAATACCTTAGAAGTACAGCATCACATACAGAAGCAGGAAAAGCCAGGGCTGAGTTCTGTCTATGCCACCACTAGCTGTGTGTATATGACCTTGGGCAACTCACTTACCCTCTCCACACCAAATGCCCTCATCTGGGCAATAGGGTTAAATACTTCCTGCATGTTCCACACTGCTAAAGTTACTGTCAAACACATGTGAAATTGTTATGGAAACCATGAAAGCCCAAAAATCTATGTGTTTGGATACTCTTATCCACCCACAATTCTGACCCAATTAAGAAGTAGGAGACAAGCAAGGATCAAAGCATCAGCTCCACTGATGGTAGAATTGAACCTGGTCTGTAGTTTTTATCCAAGTGTTCTGTCTCTTCTTGCCTTTGGTTGTGCTGAGTAGCTGGGGAAAGGCAGGAGGGATAACCAGAGGAAAGAAAGTGGAAAAACTTGCTTCATTTGTAGGCAGAGAGAGCAAAGATGATGGCCACACTCAGAGAGGGGCCTGTTCATCATATTCACCAGTTATGGGAGGAACTGCTGAGCAAGGGCAATAAGGATGCAAACTTCCTCTCTGACATACTCCCCAAAGGACCTGAACTGTTAATAGAGATTCCTATTTTCACATCAGAAATCACAGTTGATTGGCTGACCCAAAAACATTTCCCACTCACTTTTACCAACTCTTGCCATGTCAACTATAGAGTCTAGAGAAGCTAGCCACTTGATTTTTCAGACTCTCTTGCAGCTAGAGCCGGCCATGTGACACAATTCAGGTATAAAGTGGGAAGGTACTAAATGGGTCTTCTGGGAAAGTTTATGCTCTTATGATTAAAAAGTACACAAGATATTGGCCATGAAGCTGATGAAATGGCTGGAGATTAAGTCATGTGGAAATCGTGAAAGAAAGGGCAAGTGAATTGCAAAGATATCAACTCTGACATTTCGAACAAGTGATTCCATGCTGGTAACTACTTCCCAAGGCATAATTATTGCTAATTGGGAAACAGAAAGGTACATAACTAATACTCATCCTTTCTTTCTCCTTCTTATTCAAGTTTATAGTAACTCAGAAAATAGATATGAGTTGTAAGAGATTTATTTTTCTATAATTTTTAAATTCAATCAGGCATAATTTAAAATTACCTAAGTAGAATTTTTCTGTCCAACTTTCACCAAAAGCCTTGTGGAATCCAGTGATACTTATATAGGATTGTTTGAGAGATATGCAGATCATCTCTTCTCCTAATTGAAGGTAGTCTTAGAAAATGTTTTGTGGGGAAAGAAAGGATTCCATCCTCAAAGGAGTTTGGGAAGTGATGCACATTTCAGTCAGTCTTGCTGAGTAACAAACAGCCTCACAATCTCAATATCAGACAGCAACAAGCATTTACCTCTCGCTCATACGTCTTAGATTGACTGGGGTTTGGTTGATTGAGACAAAGATCAACTGGTCCTGACTCTAGGCCATAAGTTGAATTCATCTGCCTATGAGTTTTATGTCTTTCTGGGATCAGTGGCTTCCTAGGGAAGGCTCTTGGAACCTCCAAGAGAAACAACTAGAAATATATCATGTCTCCGAAGGTCTAGGCTTAGATCGTCATGCCACCACTTCCCCTGGTGATTTATTTTTCATAAACAATTCCGTGGCAAAGCCCAACATGATTGGGGTTTGGAATATACAGTCCTATGAAGGCAGAGTGAGGGAATGTTGTATGACCCATAATCTAATCTGCCAGCCTGACTAATGAATTCTTCCCTATCCCAGTTTTCAATCAATTAGGAGTCTTTTCAACACTAACCAACTTAATTACGAAGCAACAACAAAATAACAACTACAAAAAAAAAAACCCGGCTTTTGGCTCACTTAAGGGAAACATCCCAGGAGATGTCCAAGCTTTAGATACAGCTGGATTCAGGAAACAAACGATGTCATCAGTGTTGATTTTCTCTTCATCTCTTGACCCTTTTCTCCTCTGTGATGGTTGTTGGCTTCACTCTCACCTTATGATGATGATGATAATAATAATAAAAATGAAATAGACTGAATCATTGTTTCCAATTCTTCAAGCCCTCTTTATATTATTTTTGCCATGACAATAACTACCACCAGAATATATTTCTCCACCCTACTGTTTTTGGCTTAGCCATGGAAAAGAACTCATTCCATAGAAAGAATACTGTTGAACTATACTGGATATTCTTCAGAGGCCAAATGATATGAGTACAAAAATATCTGCATTGGGTGTGCAATTATATTGATTGGCACAAATAGTGTCTATGAAAGAGCATATTTAAATGATGATAAGAATGATCAAGCTACCAATGATTAAAATACTTGAATTTCCAAGGAGACCAAGGAATTAAGCAATAGGGCTCCCAAGAAGGATGAAGGGATGGATTCAAGGTGCAGGAAAATAGATTGATTTTATAGAGGTAGAAAAACCACTCCTCGATTTTACAAAAGACAGGGAATGGCTGTGATTGTGGGCGTGGTTGTAGATAAGTTGTTTTATCTGGTAACAGGAAATTTAGAGCTCTGCGGTCTGATAACATCTAATTTCTCTGTGAAATAAGTGTCAGGTTGTCATTGGGGAGCAAATGCAAGTTAAGGAATATCATTTATTTGGTGAAAAGCAGGGAGATTTATAGGGCTAAATTAGACAGAGGACGTATTACACTGCAGAGCATGGAAGAGGAAGCTTAGCAGAGAAATACAATGGATTTAGCATTGAAAAGAGGTTGAGCAAAGGGCTGTGGAAGGACAATGAAGTAACAGTTGATTCTGTCAAGAATTGGTGAAAGCATGATAGAAATGATTTATGAGATGGGTCTACAAGGACAAATAGGAAATTATCAGGGAGGGGATGGGAGGACTTTCTAAGCAAAGGAGCTAATATTAGGAGAAGGCTTGGACTACATTAAAGAACTCCGGCTGTGTGCCATGACGGTTCTGTTGTGCAGTCATCCAAAAGCATACGGCTGCGTCTGTGACGGGAGTAGATGCCCTGATAACAGTGGCTCTTCTCTTCTCCCACCAAGAAGAGTTTGGGCAAAGAAGAAAATTTAGATGAGCATATCACTGAGAAAAATGTAGTTACCATACTTTTCTGGCAGGTTACGTAACATACTTTCATTCCAAAAGAGAGATAAAGGGAGTTACTCTTACAGAGTAGTGAATAAGCTAAATGGTTTTTTTCCTCATTCAGTCCAGATTGAAAAATATATATGTATAATTTTGTATCATATTTCAGTATTCTTACTTTTGCTATTATGAGAATCTGTAATAGATGACTTCTGAAAAGTTAAAAAATAATCAATCCATTTTAGCATCATAGTTAATGACCTTAGAAAATGGATATTAATTACTAAAGTGAATACTACTAATAATAAGCTAGTATTTTCCTATTTAAAATCCAGTGAACGGATTAATGGTCATTGTCTGATTCATTTTTGTGCTATTAAGCTTAATGTTTTTATGCCAATCTTCATTACTATCTTTATTATTCTTGGGGCTTTTAAAGTATCAACAACATGCTTATGACTATGTTCTACAGCATGTATTTAGTGGTGATTCAAATAAATGATTTTGAAAAACATAAAAAAGACTAAGTTACAAACCAAAAGTACAATAGTATTGGCATTTAGTACAATAATACTGGCATTTATATTTAGCTATAGGATCTTTATTTCTTCCTACAACTTCCATCTATTATTTATTGTCCTTTCCTTTCAACCTTCAGAACTTCCTTAAGGCTCTCTTGTACGGCTAGTCTAGTGGTGATGAACTCCTTCAGTTTTGGTTTATCTCAGAATGTCTTATTCCCTCCCTCATTATTGAAAGACAATTTTTCTGGTTGCAGAATCCTTGGTTGGCAATTCTTTGCTTTCAGCACTTTAAATATGTAGTCTTATTCCCTTCTTTCCTACATTGTTTCTGATGAGGAATCAGAACTTAATCTGATTGAGGCTAACTTGTATGTGACAAATTGCTACTCTCTTGTGGCTTTCAGAATTCTCTATCTCAATATGCCATGGCATGGGTCTGTTTTGGTTCATCCTCTTTGAAATTCATGAGCATCTTGGATGTATATGTTCATGTTTGCCACTGTTTATATGAATTTTTTTTGCCCCTTTTCACTCTTCCTTCTCCTTCTCAACTCCTTTAATGTATGTATTGGTACACTTGATGGAGTCCCATGGGTTCCTCAGGCTCTGTTCACTTTTCTTCATTCTTTTCTCTTTCTGCTCCTAAGACTGTATGATTTCAACTGCATTATCTTCAAGTTTACTGATTTTTTTCTTCTGCCAGCACCATTCTGTGGTTGAAGACTTCTAGAGAATTTTTAATGTATGTACGCTGGTCTTCAGCGCTGCTTGGGTCCTTTTCATCTTTTCCATCTCTGTATTGATATTCTCATTGTATTGATCTTTCATTTTCCTGATTTCCTTTAGTTCTTTGTCCATATTTTCTTTTAAATTTTGAGCATATTTAGAACTATATTTTAAAATCTTTGCCTGGAATGTCCCAGGCCTGGTCTTCTTCATGATGGTTTCTAATGTTTTCATCTTCTCCTCTGCCTAGACCATAATTTCCAGGTGCTCTGTGTGTTTTGTAATCTTTTGTCAGAACTTGGACATTTTGATATCTTAATGTGTTATAACTGGATTTTAGACTCTGAGGTGTCTGTTTCTTAAGACTGTAAATTGTGACAGAGCCTTCCTTGAATGCCAGGAGCTAAGAAAAAAAAAGGATAAAAGAAAACACCTTTCCCAGTCTTTGCAGATTGACCCATACCAGTGCTATCCTTCAAGGCTTATCCACATAATGGGTTAACAGAATAACTCAAAGCCAAAACAAAGGAGCTGCTCTGATCCTTTCTGCATGAGTCTTGCTTTGGGCATGTACATGTGGCCTAGGAATTCCTCCACTTACATACATGCTCATGTTCCTTCTTCCCTAAGAAACAGTTTCCTTACAGTCCCAGCCCTGCACTGTAAGTCCTACAGCCAGCAATCCCTTGCCCCAGGTGGCATGAGTTGACTGCTCTTATAGGAGAGCTCAGTGATCTGCTTTCTACATATAGAGCAAGTTCTGGGCCTTTGAGCCTGTAACAAATATCCTATTTCCATTCTTCAGGCCACCACCAGAGAGACTGGCCCAGACACACATGCTCCCTGTAGGTGTGTGAAGGTTCCGCTGCTCCCTCTGCAACCCGGACCAGGGATATGCACTGGGAGCACAGGCCAGATCTGTGCAGAGCCAGTAAGGTGAGGGGCCAACCAGGATGCCACAAGACCCCACTGCTTTTAAATTGCCTTTTCCTTGATTTGGCATGCACCCTATTAATGCAATCCTTTAACTGTTTTTTGGGGCCTTTGAGAAAGATGTTTCTGCCAGTTCTTGCTGGTTGTCCAAAACTTTCGTTTCCTTAACTATTAAAATTATAGTGACTCCTCTGTCCCAGACCCTCTGTCAGTGGGTTGGAAGGATATCTGAACCAATTCTGAGCAATATTTCTGTATGTCCAGGTTGTAAAACCTAAAGGAACCTCCAGAATGCAACTGCACCTGGATATCCGATTCTGCTCGTGCAGGCCACAGTCATTTCATTGCTCATCATCATAAATGATGTGTTAGAATTGAGAACAATCATTCACTTAACAAACATGCATTAAGCACCCATTGTGTATCAGGTTCTATTTTAGTCATGCAGGATCGAGGAGAGCAAAGCAAATACAGCCTCCAACCTCATAGAGCTTACATTCTAGCTCATGTGTTAGTGGGCCTGGAGGAGAAAATAAATTGCGTGAACAAATAAAATAAAAATAAAGCATGTCACCTGGGGATAAGTGCCATGCAGAAAAATTAAACAGCAGAAGGAAGTAGAAAGTGATAGGAAGGGGGCTCTGTTAAGTTAAGGTAGTCAGGGAAGTTCTTATGGGTGCCAAGCAGGCATTTGAGCAGAGAACTGGATGAAGCTAGGGAGAGAGCCTGAGGGAAGAGCATTGCAGGAAATAGGAATCCAGCACAATGACCTTGAGAAAGATCAGGCTCTTTAGAGCTGGAATGGAGGGAGCAAGAGAAGAGTGGAGAGGTGGCAGGCCATGTAGGACTTAAATTTGTGGATCAGAAGAATTGGTCCACCGTCCTTGGATATATGCCTTTAAAGGGGGGGAATGGAAAAGCCATGTTTATTGTATGCCTATTATATGCCACGAACTTTACTGGGTGCCTTACCTACCATGTTGGCTCATTATATTTAAATACACATAGTGTTTATTGAGTGCCAAGCTTACCAGAATTCAAGCAGTTCTAGAAACCAGGACCCAATTTATATTCCAAATGAATAGTGAGGTGTTAGGGGAAGAGGTGCATATTTAAACCTGCCTGACTTTCCTTTAGTTCAAGATGAAATAAGTGCCACATGGGGACTGTGGAGACCACATAAACAAGACATTAAAATCAATCACACACATAATAGCTCTTTCTCTATTCCACCTGGTAGGTTAAATATCCAACTTTTAATTTCCAAACAGTGTCCTGTGCAACCACTGCAATTGCCATCCTATCCAACAACAGAGGTCATTTAAACTGTGAGTCACTTCTCTATCAAACAATTTATCTGTAATATGCAATTCCGGCTCAGATTCCAAGGATAGACATCATCCTCCAAGCAAATTCAAGTCGAAGGTGATCTCCAAACAAGAGTTTGAAAAGGAATTGAACTGAATGCAAACTATGTGGTTGACTAATCAGAAAACACAAGCGATCAGCTGAGGAAATACTGGAATTAAGAAAACGTTCATTTAAGTGGATACAAAAGTCAATAGCTTTCCCATAAACCAACAATGTAAGATCCCACACACTAAAGGAAGTTCATGTGCGTGTGTATGTGTGTGCGTGTGTAAATGACCTTTACAAAAAAGTACCTGGTGTTTTTAGAAGGAACTACAAAACAATTACTTAAACACACAAAAAATGACCTGTATGAATATGCAAAAAAATAATAACTTTTAAATGCTTATATTTTTGCCAGACACTGGAATAAGCATTTTACAGGTATTATCTCAAATGATCTTCTCAAACTCTGTGACTTAGGTAATTTTTTTTCTGTGATTTGCAGAGGTGGAAACTGAAGCTTAGAGGAGTATGATACGGTCTTGAATCTTGGTAACTGCTTTCTTCCCTTGTCCCTTCATGTCTAGGATGGTAAGAGCTGCCCCGCTCTTGATGGCTCTGGGACATTTCATCACCCCTTATTGGGTTCCCTTAGCTCTGTTCACACCTTAGAAATAGTCCTTCATTAAACTCTCTCTCAACCACCACTGTTGAGTCTGCCCTCTGTATCCTGCTGTGAACCTGGTCAATGATCCACTATTACCACTATTATTTAACATCGGTCAGCAGGCAGTAACTAATGAACTTAGACAATAGGAAGAAAATTCTAGAATGACAATGAATAAGGTGATACGATTTGTATACCTGAAAATTTAGATTTTTGGAATTGACTGAAAAAAGAATATACACAAGAAAATGACTAAAAATATCATATCAATGTACCAAATTCATAGCCTATATACCAGGGATCAGCAAACTACAGTCTGCAGGTCAGACAATTCCACCTGCCACCTGTTTTAAAAATAAAATTTTGTTGGAACACAAGTAAACCCATTCATTTAATTACTGTTTCTGGTTGCCTTTGTGCTACCATGGCAGAGTTGAATAGTTGAAAACAGGACTGTATGGCTCACAAAGCTAAAAATGATTATCATTTGAACCTTTATGGAAAATGCCCGTGGACCTCTGCTACATCCAACCAATAAATAGTAGATAAAATGGATTGGGGGAAAAAATGGATTGGAAAAAATCCCACCTAAGATAGCATAGTATACATTGAAGACAGGACTTAATTTCATATTCAGGTTAACACACTAAACAGCAGAGAAAACAAACAAAAGCAAAAGTCCAAAACCAGAGGTAGAGAATGTAAACTACCCGAGAATATGCAGACATCTTGAGGAGGGTTTTTGACTATGATAGGGTGTGAAATGGTATTTTGAGCTGATGTGCTCTAGATCATAAGGAGACCAGGAGACCCCGGCTGATTCCTGGGGTGCTTAAATAATTGTGGCATTGAGACAAGTACTATAGCAAAGATGTGTGCCAAGAGCCCCAGCAACAGGGTTAACAGGAGCTGATTCACAGGCAGTCAGAGCAGAAAAGACATTCTAGGCTGAGCTAAGGACAGGAGGCATGAAAGATGGAGCGTTATGGAAAGTGGAAAGAGAAAAGGCTTGAGATAAAGGCAGAAGCCAGAACTTCCTGGCGCCAACCAGAAGTGGACAGCTGCAACCACTAGGAGGTGAATCTGAAAAATCAGTAGTAAAGGAAAATACTTTGAGTGGGCAGCACTTCAAACAGTACATTTGGTCTTCACCAAGGGACCACTGGAATCCTTGAACTACATTGATATATGGGCAGTAGCTAATATTTCGCTGAATGGTTGGTGTATTAGTCTGTTTCTCCAGAGAAACCAGAACCGGCAGGAGATATAGATATAGATATAGATATAGATGAGACGTGAGAGACAGAGATAGATATTAGCAAATATTAAGAGATATAGGAATTGGCTCATAGACCATGGGGACTGGCAAATCTGAGTTCTGTAGGGCAGGCTACAAGTTGGTGACTCAATAGTGACAAATTCATCAGGAGAAGCTGGTTGGTTGAAGAAGAAATGGAAATTCTTTCTGACTGCCGAAGTCACTTCTCCCTTAAGGCCTACCAATGTTTGGATGAGACGTCTCTCATTGCTGAAGACAATCTCCTTTATTGATTGTAGATATAGTCAGCCATACAGGCAATCAACTAACTAATGATTTAAATCCACAAAATACCCTCACAGTAACAATCAGGCCAGTGCTTGCTTAACCTAGTAACTGGACACCATCACCTCGCCAAGTTGACACATGAAATTAACTATCCAGGTTAGGTTCATTAGAAAGATGGAATTAGAAGGTTGGTAACAGGTTGGTCATTGGAACAAGTAGGTAATGGGTAACTTGAAATAGGCTCAGAATAAGAAGACATCTGTGTCCCATATAAATGATCACCTTAGGGCATACATGGTCTTGAGATGGATGTCAATAGCCTGGTGGACAAGAGAACATAGTTTGTGGATGTCATCCAGTTAGCAAGGCTAACGAGGCTGCCTCTGCTGAGTCTCTAATCTGGCAACAACAGAGACCAATATTGAACCTAAGTATTGTACCATTTCCTGGGGGTACGAGCCAGCCACAGGGTAGTAGGATGGTTATATTAGACCTTTCCATCATGGAATGGAAATATATTTGTCCTCACTGATATAGATATGTTTTCTGTACATGAGTTTACCTTCTATAATCCATAATGCTTCTGTAGGCACCACCATCCATGGACTCACAGAAAGCATTATTCTACATCATGACATTTCCCCTATATTGCCCTGATCAAGAAATACATCTCACAGCAAAATAGATGTATTGATGGACTCGTGCCCATGGAATTCATTGTTCGAGCCATATACCTCCTCATCCATGAGCATCTGGCCTAGGAGAATAGGGGAATGGCCTATGGAAGACTTAGTTAGAAATTCACTCAGGGGATAACATCCTAAAATGATAGGGTTCTGTTTATAGAATGTAATATATACTTTGATTCAGCAAGAAATTTCTGGCACTGTTCTCCCACAGCCAGATTACATGGAACAGGGATCAAGAAGTAGAACTGGGAGTAGCTCCTCTCACTATTATGTCAAATAACCCACTTGCAGGATTTTTGTTTGGCATTCCAGTAAGTGTATGCTTTCTGCTTTGGAGATCTTAGTCCCAGGGAAGGAATGCACCTACCAAGGGACACAAGGATGGTTCCACTGAATTGGAAAATTAGACTACCATCTGGATATTTTTTGACCGCTTATGCTACTAAACAAGCAAAGATGGGAGCAGCTCTATGAATGGTCCCAACTGATTCCAATCACCAAGGGGAGGTTGGGTTTCTTTCACATAATCAGAGCAAGAAGACTTATGTCTGGACCAGAAGATTCTCTGTGTTCTAAATACTTCCCTGTACCAAGTTACTGGAAAACTTCAATAACTAAAAAAGGTAGACTCATTGAGGATTCTAGCCCTTCAGATATGAATGTTTGGATTTTGCCACCAGCTGAGTGTTGGTTAAGAAAAAGGAAACATGGCAGAGGTAGTAGAAGAAGGAACTCATAATATCAACTGCACAGCCATAACCAGTTACAGAAGTGAGGGAAGTAGCAACTATGCCTATTTTCTTTGCTTGGAGTGTGTGTGTGTGCATATGCATGTGAGTGTACATGTATGTATGGGAGGGAGAGTGTATTGTGTTAATTTCATTTACTCTCTTCTTCTTCTTCCCCTAATATCCTATACAAACTTTGTTAGTGGAGTTGCCTTGACAATTTAGTCTTGAGATTTTGATTTTGAAGAGCAATGAACACAGCCTGGATATGGACCCAATGACTGTTGGGGCTTTAAGTCCTCCTCTTGGGGAAAGAGTGAGAATGCCTTTGCTTGAATGAACAATGTTTGTATCTTATCGGGTGAAAGCATAAACACGTGTTATTGATGGAAGTTCAGATATGTGTTGAAGAGTATGCATGAGCACTGAGTAGCCAAAGTAGATTGGGTCAGTTTTTAAGCTATTGTATTTCAACTTCAAACCAATGCTTCTGTGCTCTGCTTTGTAATGCTGGGGTTGGGACTCTGCAAACCATCTTTCTCCCTCACTGCTAGACTTTGCCAATAAGGAAACAGGAAGTCTGGGGGAGGAAGAAGGGACAAGCTCTTGGTTTTGCTTCCTATCTGCATCAGCCTGCAATATTCCTGCCTGCATTACCTAGCAGTCCTTCTTCCTTCCTTTGTTCCTTCCTTCTTTCCTTCTTTTTAAAGCCTCTGCAATGGCAGTTTACTCTAGTAACAGCAATTGATTGCAGTTTGCAGTTTCTTCAGCACTCAGAACCACCCTGATTGCACACCTCCAGCCCCCTAGACAACAGGAGCACCAAGATGCTCCCTCCTTGGAGGTCTGAAATTTCTACGCTGTGGGCCTCTTCCCCAATCTTTTTCCATTGTTCCTTCAGCCTTAGAGGTAGCTGCTTCCTCAAGTTTCTACTCCATATACTCAATGCTCTCTTTTCCCTCTTTTTAGGGTTTTGATGTTTGGTTATCACTTCTTCATATTACATTGGGGATCAGTAAATTCTTTCTGCAAAGGGTCAGATAGTAAATATTTTTAGCTTGCAGGTCTCTGCTGCAACTGCTCTACTCTGTCATTTTCTTAGCATGAAAATAGCCATAAACCATACCTAAATGAATGGGCATAGCTATGCTCCAACGAGACTTTATTTACAAAAACAAGTGGTGGATTGAATTTGGCCCACCTGTTTTAAACTATCCTTGCTAAAGTAACTTGTGTGTTCCACAGAACCTCTTTTGCTGCTCAGATGTGGCCTCTATCTCTAAGCCAACTCTACAGTTGAGCTCATTGCACTCCTCCATACATGAGACATGACTTCCAGGAGGAGCATATTTCCCTGGCAACATGGGACATGACTCCCAGGGATGAGCCTGGCCCTGGCATTGTGAGAGTGAGAAAGCCTTCTTGACCAAAAGGGGGAAGAGAGATGATACAAAGTAAAGTTTCAGTGCCTGAGAGATTTCAAATAGAATTGAAAGATTATTCTGGAATTTCTTCTTATGCAGTATATAGAAATCCCTTTTCAGTTTTTGGTGTACTGAAGTAGCTAGAGGGAAATACCTGAAACTGTTGAACTGCAATCCAATTGCCTTGATTCTTGAAGATGATTAAATAACTATAGAGTTTTAAAGGTGTGAACGTGACTTTGTGGCTGATAGTTCTTTTATCCAGTGTATGGACAGATAAATAAGGAAAAACAGAGACTTAAAATTAAATAAACAATAAGGGGCCTGGGGAGGAATATGGGGTGCTTGGGGTGTTCTTTTTTTTACTTTTATTCTTATTTGTATTGTTTTTAGAGTAATAAAAATGTTCAAAAATCTATTGTAATGATGAATGCACAGTTTTATGATGATACTGTGAACAACAGTACATTTTGGATGATTATATCTCAATTAAAAAAATTGAAAAAAAAAAAAAAGTGATGTGTTTTCTGTCTCCTGCCTGGAACCTGAGTGACATCGTGGGCTTGTGTCTGAAGCTGGGTTCATAAGAATAGTCACAGTCCAATGAAGTGAGACTGTGGTCCCGGGTCGGAGCCACTAGAGCCCATGACACACAGTTCATGGACACTCATTGCTGCTGTCTGAGACCCAGAGCTGAAAAGATAAGTTTCATGGAGCCACTAACAGTGAGGGAAGACCCTACCTGAGGATAGAACCAATACAGAGTTCATTGAAGAGCACAAGATTTTATTCTGATAAGATCATTGAGTTCCTAGATCTAGCTGTGTCTGAAGCCCCTGGTTTAAATAATGAACTCAATAAATTGCCTTTTCTTTAAGCCACTTTTACTTCAATTTCTGCCACTTGCGGTTAAAGTAGTTCTGACTAATACAGAGACACACAAATAGGTATGAAAACACAGAGGACAAAAGTCTCTTAGAATACCACCATTTATTCATACTTTTAACAAACATACACGAAGTGCCTATGTTTGTAAAGCACTTTGCAGAGCTCAAAGATAAAGCCTTTCCCTGTCCACAACAGTTAATGGATCATTTTATTAAAATGCTGCTCAAAACTTCCAAAGGCATGCTGCATTTTTACAGCAAAGACTATTAATCAAGCCATGGTGCTTAACCAAAAAAGGAAATGTTTCAATTAAAATTTGAATTCAAAAAGATTCTTTCTAAAGGAGTTGCTTTGGCTTGGAAAAGTACTCTTTCAACTTTCCTGCTATCAAGATTGCAGATGTAATGGTTGGTGCTCTGGTAGCCTTTTTAGATTATGAAGTAAACTTGAGGATGGAAGCCATAAAGTGAGCATGGAGGAACAAAGAGATAGAAGGAAGCTGAGTCCGTGATGACATTATGGCACTTGTGCATCATGTCTGGGTTGCCTGCCTCTGGACTTCTTTACATGAGAAAGAAAAAAAAAAACTTGCTTAGGCCACTATTTTAGGAGGGGATGGTATTGTTTTTGCAGTCATATTCGATTCTTGTTACAAAACCTGCTAGCTCTATCTGCTGTTTCTGTGCCATTCCAGAAGCCCAGGAATCTTTGCAAGACTTCTATCCTAAGTTTGGGGAAAAGCTGTCTGGGCTCAAACCCTAGTCTCATCAATGGATTTAGGATTTTGAAGTTGGATATGGGGAAACAAAATATATCTGCCACAAATCTTGCCTGAGACAAGGAGCACAGAGCCCACTTACTGCTTAACTGGGGTGATGGGAGAGAAATACCAGGAGAAAAGAAGAAAACAGTGCACCTCTCAAACGCACAATTATTGAATAGGTTTAGGAAAGTATTCCTCAGCCTCTCTCCGAAAACATTAATAATACTTCCTTCACTTTCAAAACACCCTAGCAGCAATTCCTGCATCATAATACTTTCTCACAAGGAGTCATAAGTTTCCATCTAATAAACACTCCAATTCACAAATTCATAATACATGGAGCAAGCCTGAAGGCTATGAAATCAGATAGATTTGAAGTAATACTATAAGCCTTATTGTGGAGAAAATAGTTGTCAAGTTTATCTTTGAAGTAAAGAAAATAATGGAAACAACTGAGCACAGCCTAGGAAAATTAAAACGAGTTATCTTCCCCAAAACGGGATGATCAAATATGCTAACATGCATGCAATTCTGTTCTCTGTCCCCAGGCATGTGTGCAAGATCAGTTGTACTTTGTTTTGGTAAACCTGCCATTGCTTGAAAGTGTTTTAAATGACTAGAGAGCAAGAGATGTGACGGATAACAAATGAAGCAAACAAAGCTTCATAGTTTACTCCTGATTGGGCCTGACTTGAAAGCCAGACTGGGGTTCTAAACAAAATATGAAATAGGGAGAGAGCTGGAAAATAATATTAATCATTAATATGGGAGTACTCAAGGTTATGAATTCTTCAAGCGTTCCAGAAAATCTGCAGCACTTTTTTAGATAACACTGGGAGGCTGCATATTTTTACTTTTCTTACCCTCAAGGTCCTTTGTAAGAAATATTTAAAATAGTCCTAGGGCCAAGGTCATCTAAAGGAAGTAACATGGTTTTGAGATATTACTTTATAAATCACTCCAGAAGCCAACAAATAATTCAGGCAATTTGTGTTTAAGTACCTGACAATGGAGTGGTGATTTCTTATCTACAGTTTCACTAAAGGTTAAGTAGTGCTGGCATGAAGGTTTTCTTTTGCCATGCAAATTTAGTGATTTAAGATCAATAAATCGGTATGCGTCTTGAGTGGGGGGCATTGTGCATTCCCACTAGTGACTTCATTCTCAAATCAGGAATTGACAAACTCCAGATTTTGCTTTTAGCAAATTTCAGCTTTTGGGGGCCCCATTAAAAAAAAAAAAAAGCAAGAAAGAAAGAATAACGTTTGAGTCAAATATACAGAAACTTCTCAAAAGGAAAGAAAGCACATTAAATACTTCCAAGGGAATATATGATGTTCATATCATTTCATCTGTCAGTTTCGTCTTTTTCAGTAACTGCCCGGCGCCATGTCTAAGGTAGAATTAGCATCACATCTTTCAGATGAGGCAACTAAGACCAGGAAACTCTCATGTAGTTAAAAGTCCACCCCAGGCATGGCAGAACAAAGCACGAATCAAGTTCTGCCAGGCTGGAAATGCTGTGCCCTTCCCACTGCCCAGGGTAAGAACTGGCCTTTCACTCCACTCCATGAACCTTGTCTGGTTATGCTCCAAACATGGGAAAAGGGGCAGGAGGGAGAGATGGAAGGGGCATCTTGGAGAGTCTAATGTGAGTTCTGTAATTAAAGAAAGTAAAATGGAGATTTGACCACTGTCAAATTAATCTGATCTGGGTAAACAGCTCAAATGGATATTTTTCATCCCAAAATCACCCTGCTATGGGACTTGGGTTATTTACAGTGGTCCTCAAAGTGTGATCCCCAAACCAGCAGTGGCAGCAGCTCAGGGTAACAAGTGCCAGAAATATAAATTCTAACTGAACTACTGAGTCTGAAATGTTCAAGGTGGATCCCTGGGCATCTGAGTTTTAACAAGCCCTTCCCCAATCCTGAAGCACACTCAGTCTGAGAAACATAATCGAAAGCGGCTTGGTGGAAATCCAGCAGTGCTTCCACACGTTGTCTGAACTCACACACAATGTTTAACCTACCTAAGGCTTAATTTCTCCATCCGTTAAAATAAAGATGGTAAGTACCCTCTCAAGACCATCGAGGACATGAAAAACAAGGAAAGACTGAGAGACTGTTACAGACCAGAGAACACTCGGGAGGCATGACGACGGAATGCAGTATGGTGCCGTGGATAGGCTCTGGGAACAGAAATGGGAAAACTGGGGAGCTGCAGACAATGTCTGGAGCTCAGTTAATGCCATGCAGCAGTGTCAGCTTCTTGGCTGTAACCGATGCACTCTGATGACGGAAGATGTTAATAGTGGGGAAATCTAGGTGAGGGCTATCTTTACAACTTCTCTGCAAATCTAAAATTATTCTAAAATTAAAAATGTACTTAAAAAATAGGGATGGTGCTCCCTAACTTCCAGTTACTATGACAATTAAAGACAAACATAGTAATAAAGTACTCAGTGGATAACAGATTCCCAGTAATAAGCAACTGGGTCTCTTCTTTCCCAGCAAAGCCTTTCCACAAACATTAGCAAAGGGAATCGATTCCTTTTTCCTTATCCCCCTTCCTGCAAGCCTCCTCCAGAGAAGAGAGCAGGGCAAGTCTCCCCAAATCAACACGGTGACTTTTTGAGTGGCTTGGATCAGGATTTATTGTCAACAGCCCAGTATGTAACAGCTGTTTGCTTTCCTCTTCCCTCCACTGCCTCTTGAATGTCAAGTGTCCTGGCTGAAAGAGCATCCTTCATTTGGTTTTGCTTGTTTTAAGAATTACCTCTGCACAGCATTAACTCCTTGGCCATCCGCCCTCTGCTTCCAGTCTTCCTACGTGGGAGACAAAGAAGAAAGGAGTCCAGATTAATAGCAAATATTACCTGGTTCGAGCCAATTTGATTAGTTCACATTTGATTGCCCATACTTGCTGTTCAAGCAGTCTTCCCATTTCCCTTTTCTACTGGCTTTTGGCCTCGTTTTGTAAACATGCAGTAATCAGAATTGAATGTGTCTGGTTTCACTTCCCTTACAGAGTCTAACTGGAAGAAATGTTCCAACAACATCATTCTAAAGCCACTTTTCCCCTTTCATGAGTGTGTTCCATAGATCTTACTCTTGTTCCTCATTTGTCATCTTTCCCAGGTGGACGAGATGAATAAATTCAATGCCTGCAAGACGCACATTTGTCACTGAAAGGTGACAGCCAAAGTACCACCACAGAAAAAAAAAAAAAAAAAAAAAAAAGCAGCATGAGAAAAGGAGAGAAAGAAGACATGAGGGCATTTCCAGGACGTACCCTAAAGAATCCACTGTTCAGGCTGATTGCAGACACAATGGTGACAGCAGCCACCTGATATTTTTTTCCCCAGCTGCCTTATGCTTTTGTGTTTTTTTCAGTACGTCTGTTTAGACTATCCCACCACGAAGCAAAAATTTATACCCAGAGTACAATCAGTTTATCACTGAGCCACATTAAATATAATCTCTAGCACATCTCTTTTCAGACCTGGCCCCCTCCCACGCACCCACCCACCTCTGCCCACTGGGCTTTCTTTAAGGGGAATGAAATAGTTCTAAGCACAGCCAATGAGTTCACGGTGGGACGGCCCAAGGCTGCATGCTGATGCATCTATCAGGAAGTTTTCCCACAATGTTCAGGGAAGAGCAGCAATTCCAAATCAAAGATCCATGTAGGCTCAGGGGTCAGTGCTGTTAGCATTTCCATCTAAGTTGAAAAAGCAAGGAATTTCCTTCCTGACATCTTCCTGCTGGAAAATAAGCCCCAGGCTGCCTAGCACCAAATCTCCCCTGTTTCCACAGCTGGGGCCAGGGCTGGGCCCTGAGTTGCATCCAAATAACAGCCCATAAGTACTGGGAGCCGCATCCCAAGAATTGCTCCAAGTGCTTTTCATGGAATAACTCATTTGATCCTCCCAAGAATGCTAGGAAGTAGGTATTACGGTTATGCCCATTTTACAGGTGAAAAAATGAAACCCAGAGAGGTTAGAGGATGTCACGCTAAGATCACAGCGAGGGATGATGGAGGTGGAATTCAAATTCAGGCAGTCCGCACACCACTTCGCCCAGAAAGCCTCCCCTGAGCTTTCAATTTGGGAGTCTCAAGCTGTGGTGTAAACTGAGATGAGGGCAGGGAAGACAAATTCCCTGGCTTCCTGGAAAGAAAATAGGTCCTTTTCTCTACAAAGCAAACATCAGACAAAGAAGCAAAGAGCTGGCTCAGAAAGACCTATTTTACACTTGATCTTAGCTGAAAGGCTGAGAAGTGATAAGACCTATTTTAAAATACATTTTTTTTCATTTGATTAACATAGCAAAAGGGAAATTAAAATGATAGCCAAAACCTAGGCTGAGTAAACAGTGATTACAGGGAATAAATTTTTCTCCCTTTGGTATCAAGTAAATTAATAGATTTAAACTATCGCAAATTCCACAAATGTGGAATGTGGAAGGGAGCAATATTCTGAGTCTTCCCAAGCCTGTCAACCTTTGCACATACTGTTCCCCCTGCCAGGAATACTTTTTTCCCCATGCCCACTTAGTAAGTTCACTCTCACCCTTGAAGACCCAACTCAGATGTGGCTGGTCTGTGGGCTTTTCTGCAACTCCGTGCACTCTTCTTCCAAAAACACTGGTTTTCCCTTCTCTGTTGTACTTATCATCCTCCACAGTACAGGGGTTACAAACTCAAGTGCCACAGAACGAGGCATGCAGTTTGAGCAAAGAAAGTGGATGAGGCATAAGGCAATAGGGAGTAGTGGGGAGTGGGACATGGAGGAAATCTGCCCTGCCTAAGGGAGGAGCCACCTGTCTGTTCCAACCACTGCCACAGGTGAGTACTAATCCAGTATTGTCAAATCACACTCTTTTGTTCTTTCAAAAGAAACAAAGAATTCAGTTTTTGTAGGAAAATTACTTAATTTTTAAATATTGGCATCTAACTTTTTTAAATGTTTTAAATACTGTGCAAGCCACTAATAACCTCTGCTCACCTCCGAAACTAAATACTAAGCCCCTTGGAGGTTCAAGGGCAGTTAAGATCATGGACCTGCATTTAAATCATGGCTCTGCCACTTGGCAGGCTGAGTTACCATTATTCCACCGGTACATTAGTTAGCCTCTCTGTGCCTCAGTGTTCTCATTCTCCATAAACTTGGGGGAATAATAAAACCTACCTCCAGGGTTGTTGTAAGAAGTCAACTAATACACGAAAAGTATTGAGAATAGCACCTGGTAAAGAGTCAGTGCCCATAAGCATTAGTCATTTCACCACCATTACTGTCATCAAATATCCTCATCATCACCTTCATCATTGTGATTATCAATACCATCATCATCACTGCCATCATCATTGTCATCATCAACAGCATCATGCTTACGTCCCCAGGACCTAGCACAATGCCTGGCACATGACTGTTGAATATTAGATGTTTATTTGAGTGAATATCATGAAAAGTCACATTAGTATTTCTTTAGAGGGCTAAAATGGAAATATTGACATTCTCAGGCAGTTAGGAAACTTCAAACCTGATGCTTGTCTTCCAGTCTTCAAGGTCTCTAAGACATTTTGGCTCCATGGTCAGGTGTCTTTCCAGCCAATTGAGTAGGAAGCTTCTGTTAAACAAAGCCATATCTGGAACTTGGACCTGTTACCAACCCTGTCTTAATATACCTGTAGAGGATAACAATAGAAAACTAACCAGCAATGCACCTTGCTAAAATACTCACTTGCCCAGACTCTCTTTGAGCTAGAGGTGGCTTTATGGCACAGTTCTGAACAATAAGATATAGATGGATGTCCCTGGGCAGGGTGCCCCTTCCCAAGACAGACTTCTCAAGGAGGAAGGACTTTTGTTCTTCACCCTTTATCTTTCACCCTTTTCCTGCCTGGAATGTAGAAATAACATTGGAATTACAGCAGCCATCTTGAGAACACGAGAACACAAGAGGTTGCAGAGAAAGAAGATAGGAGCCTGATTCTTGGATGACTTTCTTGAA
Organism: Myrmecophaga tridactyla; assembly: GCA_004026745.1. Classification (NCBI taxonomy): domain Eukaryota; kingdom Metazoa; phylum Chordata; class Mammalia; order Pilosa; family Myrmecophagidae; genus Myrmecophaga; species Myrmecophaga tridactyla. The sequence continues at coordinate 78,148 of PVIY010004745.1, forward strand.
TGGCAAAGTTATAACACTTGTTTGAATTTGTTCCAGGATGATTGCTACATTGGGGGCAATCTGAGCATAGTGCATATTTCATTATTGCTGATACAGAAACACTGGGGCAATGCAGAAACCCACACCCAGCTGAACCAAGCCACAAGTGAATACACAAAACGTGCTCACACACACATGCACACACACATACACATCTCAAACATCCATCAACTTCTTCAGTTGATCATGTGTGTTCTTAATCCACCCAGCCATATCTGGTATTACAATTTTCTGTTTAACTTCATATTATCTTCTTTCCACCACTTCACAGTAGCACAAGCTACAACCCTTCTGATGCTCACTTCCACAAGCAAATTTCAGGTCTTTCTCGAGGTAAAGTGCCATATTTATCATATTTGTGTATTTCATAACCACTTGACATGTATCAAATTATGCAACTGTTTTTATTAGGTTCCTATCTTTTGTTAATGTGTCCCCAATGAAATTCTTGCATATAGCACCCTAGTCTCATTTTTCCCTTAAGGGCTGTGGTTTAGAGCATGAAATTTTGCATAGTGTGGCGGTTTTTAGTGCTCCTGGCCTGATGTAGCAGAACTGACCGTACTCTCCTTAGACTCCTTATCTCTGGACTTCTAGTCCCATGAAAAAAGTTACAATGTCTAATTACTATTTTTTCCATGGAGCCAAACCCTTTTCCAATTGATATAGTGACTCATGAACTCTAGAATTAGAAATTTCTCAAGTTTCTCAAGGGTGACAAAGAATCTCATCCAGGGGTTATTTGGAATGCTAGATTGCTCAAGCCAAAAGGTCAGAGTCTCTTTTAATAAGTGTTCCTCCATCTTTCACTACCACCCCAACAACTTATAAAAGGAAGGTGTCTTGATATGTTAAAACTGCTGGAATGCAATATACCAGAAATGGAATGGATTTTAAAAAGGAAAATTTATTAAGTTGCAAGTTTACCTTGTAAGGCAATAAAAATGTCCAAACTAAGGTATCCAGGGAGTCACCTTGACTCAAAAAAGGCCAATGGGTCCAGAGCACCACTGTCAGCTGGGAAGGCATGTGGCTGGCATCTGCTAGGGTCTTTGGCTTCTGGTTTCAAACAGCTTCCCTGAGGGTGTTTTCTTTCTTCATCTTCAAAGGTCTCTGGCTGTGTCAGCTCTCAAGCTTTTTCCAAAATGGCTCCCTCTTCAAGGACTCCATTCAGTAAGTGACCCACCTTGAATAGGTGGGGACTCATCTCCATGGAAACCACCTAATAAAAAAATCCCACCCACAATTAAGTGGGTCACATCTCCATGGGAACAACTTAATAAAAAAAAAAGATCCCTCCCAACAATATTGACTTGGGATTAAAAAACATGGCTTTTCTGGGATACACAACAGTTTCAAACCAGCACAGGGGGCAACAGTGTTATGTTGGGAGGGGAAAAGAATGAATGGGAAAGAACTTCCAGAACTATTGTAAATTGGAACCTATAAATCTTCATGAAAGTTTCTTTCCCTAACTAAGGTTGTCCCAGGGCATTTTCTGAGTTCCATGTTTCAGATGTTGAAATTCTTTCCAAGGCTGTGAGAAGTTCTCATTTGTTGATTCAGCTAGATTGGGGCTCTTCCTACTGCTAGCACCATTGCACCATTTTAAAGATCCCCTGTCCACACTGCAACAGGTGCTAGTTACCTGAGAAATACATGAAGGAGACTTCAAATATGGGGTTTTACCTCTTGCTCAATTTTTCAGTAACACTGGATGTGCTGGTTTGAATTTGTGGACTCCAGAAAAGCCATGTCCTTTAAACTTCATTCAGTATTGCTGGCTTAGAGCTTTTTGATTGTTTTTATGGAGAAGTGACCCACCCAATTGTGGATGGTAACTTTTGATTAGATGGTTTCCATGGAGATGTGTCTCCACCCATTCAAGCTGGGGCTGCTTACTGGAGTCCTTTAAGAGGCAAGTGTTTTGGAAAGAGCTACAGAGCCCATGCAGCCAGCGACCTTTGAAAAAGAAGAAGGAAAACGCCCCCAGGGGAGCTTCATGAAACAAGAAGCCTGGAAAGAAAGCTAGTAGACGCAACCCTATTCACCATGTGCTTTTCCAGTTAAGAGAGAAACCCTGAACTTCATCGGCCTTCTTGAATTAAAGTATCTTTCCTTGGATGCCTTAGATTGGACATTTCTATAAACCTGTTTTAATTTGGACAATTTCACAGCCTTAGAACTGTAAACTAGCAACTTAAAAAAATTCCCTTTTTAAAAGCCGTTCCATTTCTGGTATATTGCATTCCAGCAGCTAGCAAACCAGAATACTGGAAAAGCCATATGTAATGGTAGATTCAGAGTGGTAACCAACCACATTGTTCTCAAGCCTACATCCTGAGAGCTGGATTAAATACCCCACTTCAGCTCTCCTGATGTGTGGTGTCTCCTATCCGCCCACCTCCACCCCCCACCCCACCCCCCAGCCAGAGATGCCTCCCAACATGTGTTGGTCTTAACACAAATAGTAACCAGGAAATTTTATTAATTTTTAAATTTCTTTTTCCTGTTTCTCATTGGTGAGAGAATGGTAAAGATTTGTAATAATAAGAAATACAGACATTGGAGTTTTGTAGGAATGGTCACATCAGATTTTTAGAAGTTCTAGACATACCTTCATGAGCCACATGTGCTGTCATGTCTGAGCTTTACTTCTGTTTTGTTTTTAAAGAAGATAATCCAGACTAAAGGGAAGTCATATGCCTGGGTGAGGAACAGGGATGGGCTTTGCACAAAACTTAGCCATTAGATCCCTTTAGCAGACAGGTAAAGAAAGGGGGACAAGGCTTAGAAGATAAGTTGACAAAGGAAAAGAGGACGCCAATGCCAAGCTAAAAAGAGCCTGGTTCTGAAGCCTATTAGGTGGAGGGCACGGGACAGCAGGGGAATCCATTGACTCAGAAAAAGAAGATGTAACAGTCTTATGATTCATTGGTGGTGGGGGGGTGGTGGTTAAAGAACGCTCCAGTATAACCCGTGCCCTTCCCCTGGGCTAACTCCCTTAGCACAGATCAAAGATCGGAGTTAACTTTGCAGTGATTTCTCCTGGAAATAAGATTTAACGTGCCCACATTAGGAGAACAAGGCAGAATGTTTGCTGCTCTATGTGACTGAGCCCATCAGGACACACCCCTGTATCTTCTATTGCAAACTACATCCAAGAAGAGGAATATGGGGTGGGAGGCATGATATATGGTCCAAAGGTCCTAATTAAATAATAAACCAGTCACTTATTCTCCCAACTCAGTAGTTTTTGTCTGAATTGATAGTGCCCTAGACTGGAGCTGCAAAGGAGGAATGGGGCCTGGGAGCCATAACAGAATTACAGAATACAAGGTTTTCATGTCCTGCAGCGCAGCCCCTTGCATCTGCAGCCTCCCTGCCTGCGCAATCAGTGGTTAGACAAGGCAGGGGGGAAGCTGTCACCGTGATGGGCCCCCTGTGCTGCTCCATCCAAAGAGGGTTATTCCTCAAGAGGCAGAGAGTGTCCCTGATGGTTGGAAAGCCTGTTCACATGCACAAGCCCCAAGACATGGGCAAGGCGGGAAGGAACAAAGCTGCTCTAACAGCTGAAAATGCTATTGGCCTTGAGAGCCCTTGAGCCAATCAGCTTTTGATTAAAGTTTATCTGAAAGGGATAAGGGGGGTGGGGTAGCCAGCAGCCTTCTTCCTGAATAGAGTGGGAAATGGAACCATTTTCAGTGGCCTCCCAGCACAATGGGAAGTGTCTGATTTGACACTCACAGTTTCCCTGCAAGCACAGTGGCAGAGCCTGAATTTCAAAGAGACTCTAGCCCCTGGAGCTGGATGGTGCTATAAACGAACTCCTCTGCTGACAGGCATTGTTCTGAATCCCACTGATAATGAGGATTTTTTATGGGAGCTAGGGAATGGGGGAAATACGTCCACACAAAGTTTGTGAGTCACAGAACATAAAATGAATATTGTAAAAGTGGGTCCAGATGAAAGATATTCTACAGACAGATAGATACAGATAAGAAAATTAGAAAGTTAGTCCAGGAAAGTCATCAGCCAACTGGAAAGAGAAGTTAGAAATAAAAATGTTGGGGGGGGGGGAATATCAAAGAAATATACAAGAAAAAAATTATTGAACCAAAGGACATAATTCTCCAAATTGAAAATCCCACCAAATAATCAGCAAAATGAAGGAGAAAAAAAAAGTCTCAAACTAAAGCACATTGACACGTAATTTCAGACTATCAGGGGTAAAGAGAGAATCCTAAAAGTTACCAGAGAGAGTAAAACCAATTCACACGTGAAGGGCATGGATTCTGGGAACTGTCAACATTTCACAACAGCAACAGACACAGCTAGAAAAGACAGAGCAAAGTTCAAAATTCTGGGGGACACAGATCTTCAAGCTAAACTTCTAAAGTCAGCTAAACATCACTCAAATAAAATCATACAGGCATTTTTAACCTGGAAAAACTATATACATGGTTCCTACCAGTGCTTTTAGCAAAACAAAGAGTGAGTAAGAAAGAGGAAGAAGGTAGGATCCAGGAAACAAGGGATCCAGCACAGAAATACAAGGAAGGAAAAGTCCAGGGTGAAAATTGTGTAATAACCAGATCAAAAGAGGAGGGTAAAGGACAATGGGAGGGTAGTTTCCAAGACAAATTATGGAACTGAAAGAGTCATGATGTGGATGAGCATTTGGAGAAAAAAAGGTTTAATAGTTCGTTGAGGTCTTTGGTAAAAATAGCAAAAGGTACTCAGAAAATGAAGCAATTGAAAAACAAGGTACTTATAAACCCCAGGAAAAAATAATAATAATTTATGAATAAAATATGATCATAATTCACTCTAATGATTTTACCTAATAATTATTACATAGATCCTGACTCTTAATGGAACAAAAAGTTATAAAATAACTCTTTGGAGGGAGAAAGACAAAAATGTTTGAGACTGAAATTCTCATCTATCATAACGGAAAATCAGCGAATAATGCTTCAAATTAAAAAATAAAAGGCATTCATATTATTTAGAAACATGGAGGTAAGAAGAAGAATAGGGGACGTAAGGAGGGAAAAGGAAGAAAAATAGGGAAAGGAGGAAGAAGAAAAGAAACTTCTAAAAGGGATGAAGGTGGTGGCACTTCTGGGCCGACCAGGAGACTTAAGAAGGGGTACAAAGACAGCTACTTTTTTACTCTAAGCCTTTGATCAGTTGATCTTTTTTTAAATTTATTTATTTATTAATTTAAAAAATTAAGAACAAGCAAACAGAAACATTAACATATCATTCCGTTCTACATATATAATCAGTAATTTTCAATATCATCACATAGTTGCATATACATCATTTCTTAGAACATTTGCATCAATTCAGAAAAAGAAATAAAAAGACAACAGAAAAAGAAATAAAACAATAACAGAGAAAAAAAAAGATTATACATACCCTTACCCCTCGCTTTCATTGATCACTAGCATTTCAAACTAAATTTATATTAACATTTGTTCCCCCTATTATTTATTTTTATTCCGTATGGTCTACTCATCTGTTGACAAGGTAGATAAAAGGAGCATCAGACATAAGGTTTTCACAATCACACAGTCACATTGTGAAAGCTATATCATTATTCAATCATCATCAAGAAACATGGCACCATTGATCTTTTTAAAAACCATGTGCACTTATTACTTTGCTAAAAATAAAAGACAAGGTAAATTATTAATTGAGAGTCATTCGGAAATATCAACCAATGATATTTAATTATTAAATTAGAAAACCAAATTTTATCCAACTCCAAAGAGAAAGATGATGACAGTGGGCTCTGTATTCTTAATAGCTGTGATTTCCATCTGTCATTAGGATATAACCCCAACGTGCCAAGCTCTTGAGAGTAGGGCATAGAGATTATGGAGCCATCACATGTCCTCATCAGGTCCTTCTAATGATTGATGTGCTATTTTCCAGAAAGTTGCCCGGAGACAGCTCTGGAACAGAGTGAAAATAACTGACCTCTCACCTCTACCCCCCCCCCCAAAAGCTGTCTTTCCACACCTCTTTTCCTACTGGAAAAGACAAAAACAGCACGCCCACACTCGGTCCACCCTCACCCCACCGCCAGACTGGTTTTTCTGAAAAATTCAGTTGCTGGAAATCTCGGGTCTCAAATTGAATTGCTCACGGGAGCAGGACACACGAATGAATGAAGCAGGCTAAATGCATAGGTAATGATAAAAATTAACTGCTACTGGGCTTGATACTGGCAGGAGCCAATGGAAAGTGGTAGAGAGTGTGGAAAACCAGAGACCCATGTCCCTTCTGGCCTAGGCGGCTCCAGCCAAGGGCTGCCAGCCCCAAGGCAGTGCTGACTCAGGATTGCCAGTTCTTCTCATTTTCCAAAAGAAACAAGAAATCCAGATTTTATGACTTTTCAATGTTGGCATCTAAAGTACCACTTCTAAATCCCAACTCTGTGCCAGCCAATTTTTTTTAAAAACTGTGATACTGTGGAAGTCAAACAAAACCCATTGTAATATGGCTCTGACACATATTCAAGCAATAGAGAACCTCTACTCCACATTTTTTTGTACCTGTTTGTTAAGTTACAGGTTAAAACCAGACTTTTGGTGACCTATCTCAAGTGGTACAATAAGACCCACCCACAAGGATCCCTCAACTTTTTCTGGGACAACTGTGTTTTGAGGCTATGGCTTTCATTATGCCTGGAAATTCTTTCCTTATTTCACCATCTGGTGAACCCTACTCGAACTCTCTCCCTCCAGTAAGTTAATCACTTCTTCTGAGTCCCATAAGACTGTGTTCATTCCTCAATTCAGCAGTTAGGGATCCCCCTGGAATAACACATCTTCCTAGACACATGGTTGTCTCTGTCAAGAGCAGGTGAAACAGCCCAGCCCATCAGAGCTAAAGTAAGTGGCAATTCCAACACACTTATTGAAAATATTGGGAAATAACCACTTTCCAAGACAGTTCCTGGAAGAGAATACAGATTTAGATCTGCTGACAGTCCTCTTATACCCAGAAAAAAACCTACCTAAGTGAGGTCAACACAGAAGAAAGCCAAGCGTGGGGCACGGAGAGAGACAGAGAGACTTTTCAAAATTACTGCAGCCAAACACAGCATAAAATTAAACATCTTGACCATGTTAAGGTGTGAAATTCAGGGGCATTCAGTATATTCACAAGGTTGTGCCATCATTACCACCATCTGGGTCCAGAACTTTTTCAATTTGCCAAAAGGAAATGCTGTGTCCACTAAATACTCCTCATTTCCCCCTCCCCCACCCCTGGTAATCATTGATTAAGAACAAGTGCTGGTGAGGGTGTGGAGAAACTGGAACCTTTGTAATTAGCTGGTAGGGATGTAAAATGGTGCAGCTGCTGTGAAGTTTGGTAAACTTTCTGTCTCTATGAATTTACCTATTCTGGATATTTCATATAAATGGAATCATACAACATGTGGCTTTTGTGCCTGGTTTCCCTCACTTATAATGTTCAAGGTTCAACCATGTTGTAGCATGTAATGATATTTCATTCCTTTTTATGGCTTAATAATAAGCCGTTGTATGGATATGCCACATTTTATTCATCTGTTCATCTGTTGGTAGACTTTGGGGCTGTTTGCAACTTTTGACTATAAGGAATAGTACTGCTATGAATGCTTGTGGGCAAGTTTTTGTTTGAATGCTTATTTTGACATATTTGGGGTATGTATACCTAGGAGTGAAATTGCTGAGTCATATGGTAATCCTCCATTTAATTTTTACCAAACTTTTCAATAGCAGCTGCACCATCTTACATCCCCAGCTAATTATGAGGGTTCCAGTTTCTCCACACCCTCACCAACATTTGTTATTTTCCTTTAATTAAAAATAATTATAGTCATCCTAAGTGGACGTGAAGTGGCATCTCATTGTGGATTCAATTGGCACTTTACCAGTGACTAATGACACTGGGCATCTTCTCAGGTGCTTTTTGGCCATTTGTATATCTTCTTTGGAAAGAAGTCCTTTGCCTATTTTTCAATTGGGTTGTTTGGAGAGATGCATTCTCTTTTTTTTAATTTTTTTATTAATTTTTAAATTTTTTGAAAAGATATAAGAAAGAAACACAAACATTCTTAACATAATTTTTTTCTGTTTTCGTTTTATTTCTTTTTCTGTTGTCTTTTTATTTCTTTTTCTGAATTGATGCAAATGTTCTAAGAAATGATTATGATGATGAATATACATTATGTGATGATATTGTGAATTACTGATTATATATGTAGAACAGAGAGATACGTTCTTGATGACAGCATTTAAGTGCCAGGATCCAGCCATACCCAAAGTCTTGCTATTTTCAATTATAGGAGTCAATAAATTTCTTTTTCTGTTTAAACTGCATTGAATGGGTCTCTGACATTCACACCAAAAACTCTTGACAAATAGGCTAAGTCTTTCACAAATATATAGAGATAAAAACAACACACTCTTAAATAATCAGTGTGTCAAGGATGAAATTGCTGGAGAAATTGGTAAATATCTGGAGACGAATGATAATGAGATTTCAACATATCAAAACTTATGGGATATGGCAAAGGCTGTGCTGAGAGGGAAATTTATTGCCCTAAATGCCTATATTAAAAAACAAAAACTAGCAAAACTTGAGGATTTAACTACTCATGTGAGGAATTTAGAGAAAGAACAGGAAACTAACCACAAAGCAGATAAAAGAAGAGAAATAATAAAGATTAAAGCAGAAATAAACACACTGGAGAACAATAAAACAATAGAAAGAATCAACAAAACCAAAGATTGGTTCTTTGAAAAAAATCAATAAAATTGATGGGCCTCACACTAGACGAACAGAGGGAAAAAGAGAGAGAATGTAAATTAAAAAATCAGAAACGAGATGGGGATCGTTACCACAGATCAAGAAGAAATTTTAAAAATCACAAGAGAATATCATAAGCAACTTTATGCTAACAAACTAGAAAACTTAGATGAAATGGAAAAATTCTTAGAAACACACTGTGGTAGTTAGATTCAGGTGTCAACTTGGCCAGGTGAAGGCACCTAGTTCTGTTGCTGTGGACATGAGCCAATGGTACGTGAACCTCATCTGTTGCTCATTACATCTGCAGTCATCTAGGAGGCGTGCCTGCTGCAATAAATGATATTTGATTTAATTAGTTGGAACTTAAATGAGAGAGCTCAATGTAGCACAGCCCAAGCAGCTCGGCATACCTCATCTCAGCACTCGCAGCTCAGCCCAGGCCTTTGGAGATGCAGGAAGGAATCACCCGGGGGAAAGCTGTCAGAACCCAGAGGCCTGGAGAGGCCAGCAGAGATTTCTCTGTGCCTTCCCAGGTAAGAAAGAACCTCAGTTGAAAGTTAGCTGCCTTTCCTCTGAAGAATTATACGTCAACTAAACAAATCCCCTTTTATTGAAAGCCAATCTGTCTCTGGTGTGTTGCATTCCAGCAGCTAGCAAAGCAGAACACACCAACTACTTATACTGTCTCAAGAAGAAACAGAATATCTCAACAAACCAATAACAATTAAAGAGATTTAATCAGTCATCAAAAATCTTCCCACAAAGAAAAGCCTAGGACCAGACAGCTTCACAGAGGAATTTTATCAGGCACCCCAAAAAGAACTAACACCAATCCTGCTCAAACTCTTGAAGATTTTGAGGAGAATGGAATACTACCTAACTCATTTTATGAAGCTAATATTCCTTTAATACCAAAATCAGATAAAGACATTACAAGAAAAGAAAACTACAGGCCAATCTCCCTAGTGAACATAGATGCAAAAATTCTTAACAAAAATATTAGCAAATTGACTCTAAACAACACATTAAAAGAATTATACATCATGACCAAGTGGGATTCATATCAGGAATGCAAGAGTGGTTCAACACAAGAAAATCAATCAATGTATGACAACACATTAGCAAATTGAAAGGGAAAAATTACATGATCATATTGATGCTGAAAAAGCATTTGACAAAATCCAGCATGCTTTCCCAATGAAAACACTTCAGAAGTTAGGAATCGAAGGAAACTTTCTCAGTTTTATAAAGGGCATATATAAAAAACCCATAGCCAGCATCATACTTAATGGTGATAGACAGAAAGCATTTCCCCCTAAGATCAGGAATGAGACAAGGATACCCATTGTCTCCACTATTATTCAATATTGTATTAGAAGACTTAGCTGGAGCAATTAAACAGGAGAAATAAATAAAAGCATCCAAATAGGAAAGGAAGATGTAAAATTTTCATTATTTGCAGATGACATGCTCCTATATTTAGAAAACCCTGAGAAATCTACACCAAAGCTACCTGACCTAATAAACAAATTCAGCAGAGTGATGCGATACAAGATTAATATATGAGAATCAGTAATGTTTCTATACACAAGCAATGACCTATCTGAGGTGACAATTAAGGAAAAAAATTCCATTCAAAATAGCGACACAGGGCAGGCCACGGTGGCTCAGTGGCAGAGTTCTCGCCTGCCATGCCGGAGACCCGGGTTTGATTCCCAGTGCCTGCCCATGCAAAAAATAAATAAATAAAAATAGCGACACAAAGAATCAGGTGTCTAGGAATAAGAAACACCAATCAAAATTCCAACAACCTACTTTGAAGACTTGGAAAAGCTACTTATCCTCTTTTGTTGCTCAGATGTGTCCTCTCTCTCTAAGCCCAATTCTGTAAGTGAAATCCTTGCCCTACCCCCTATGGAGGACATGGCATCTAGGGTGAAAGTCTCCCTGGCGGCTTGGGAGATGATTCCCAGGGATGAGTCCAGCCCTGGCACTGTGGGATCAACAATTCCATCCTGACCAAAAGGGGGAAAATAAGTGTAACTAATAAAGTATCAGTCGCTGAGAGAGTTCAAAAAGAGTCAAAAGGCGATTCTGGAGGTCACTCTTACGCAAGCTTCAGTTAGACCTTGCTACCTATCATAACCTGACAACCCCAACCAGGACCATTCCAGCCAATCCTAAAGAACACCTAGGGCAGTATATAAGATTCTACAAAGTTTCCATGCATTAGGGTAACTTTCGAGAAACCTACAACCTCCAGATGGGTCCCTGGACCAGATAAGTCCTGAAGCCTAGAGGGCCCAGCATCTCCAGAACATCAGCTAGTTCCATCTCCCTACTGCATGTTATTGGTAGCCCCTTCCAATACAAAAAAGTTAGAATGGCCATAGCCCAAATACCCCTAAAGAGTGGGATAGAAAGATCAAAGGTGATGGTAGAGTTATACAGAGAAGGTAGCGTTAAACAAATGAATATGATTGCTAAATCATTAAATTGATATTTCTTTTAGTCTCCAGTATCTTAGAGCAGCTAGAAGTAAAAACCTAAAATTGTGGAATTGTAACCCAATACCAAACTCTGAAATCTATACAACAACTAATTGTTGTGCTGTGCTTTGAAATTTATTGTTTTTTAGTATATATGTTATTTTTCACCAAAAAAAGTCAGTTGTGATCATTAAAAATATATACTTATTCCTTCTAGCCTCCTATATTCTGGAGCAACTAGAAGGAAAAATCTGAGATGAGGGCATGGCAGCCCATGACAAACTCTGGGATCTGCCCTGAAACTACTTGTTAAAGAGTGCTTTGAAAACTATTGCTTTTTTTTTCTTTCTTTGCTCTGTATATATGTTACATTATGCAATAAAAAAGTTAATAAACAAAAGCTGGTTATCAAATATATATGGAAGGGAAAGAGACCCCAAATAACTGAATACACCCTAAAAAAGAAGAGCAAAGTAGGAGGACTATAACTTCCTGATTTTAAAGCTTACTATAAAGCCACAGTGGTCAAAGCAGCATGGTACTGGCACAGAGATAGAAGTATTGACAAATGGAATAGAATTGAGAATGCAAGGATAGACCACCAAATTTATGGACATTTGATCTTTGATAAGGCCCTCAAATCCACTAAACTGAGACAGAATAGCCTTTTCAATAAATGGGCATGGGAGAATTGATATCATTAGCCAAAACAATGAAAGAGGACCCCTAACTTACACTCTATACAAAAATTAATTCAAAATGGATTAAGAACTTAAGTGTAAGAGCCAATACCATAAAACTTCTAGAAGAAAATGCAAGGAAACATCTTCAAGACCTAGTAATAGGAGGTAGCTTCTTAAACTTTAACCTAAAGCACAAGCAATGAAATTAAAAATAGACAAATGGAAACTCCCTAAGATCAAGAGTTTCTGTGCCTCAAAAGACTTTGTTAAGAAGGTGGAAAAGGCAGCCAATTCAATGGGAAAAAAATATTTGGAAACCACATACCAAATAAAGGCTTGAGGGCCACGGTGGCTCAGCAGGCAGAGTTCTCACCTGCCATGCCAGAGACCCAGGTTCGTTTCCTGGTGCCTGCCCATGCAAAAAAAAATAAAAATAAAAATAAATAAATAGATAAATAAAGGCTTGACAGCCTGTGCATATAAAGAAATTATACAGCTCAACAACAAAAGAACAAACAACCCAATTATAAAATGGACAGAGGACAAGAATAGAGACTTTTCTGAAGATCAAATAACAGATGGTTAAAAAACACATGAAGATATGCTCAGTTTCATTAGCTACAAGGAAAATACGAATTAAGATGACAAGGAGATAGCACCTCACACCTATAAGAATGGTTGCTATTAAACAAGCAGAAAACTACAAATGTTGGAGAGGATGTGGAGAAATAGGAACACTTATTCACTGTTGGTGGAAATGAATGGTACAGCCACTGTGGAAGACAGTTTGGTGATTCTGCAGGAAACTAAATATTGAGTTGCCCAGAAAAGCTGAAAGCAGTGACACAAGCATACATTTACACACCAATGTTCATAGCGACACTATTCACAATTGCCAAAAGATAGAAAGAATCCAAGTGCCCATCAACAGACGAATGGATAAACAAAATGTGGTATATACATACAATGGAATATTAATGCAGCATTAAGATGAAATGATGTCCTGAAACATAGGACAACATGGATGAACCTTGAGGACATAATGCTGAGTGGAATAAGTCGGTCACAAAAGGACAGCTACTGTATGATTTCATTATTATGACTCTCATAAAGGTAATTTCAGAGGTGACACTGTAGAATATAACAGACCTAGAGGTACACAAAGCCTAGAGATGGAGGAAAGCCTACCCAAAAAGGTTGAATCTAAATGCAAGGGAACGGATAGAAATGATAATAACCAATTAGTAGGTTTATAATTAATATTGCCATCCTGAAGGTGAATATGATTCAAAGGGCATGTAAAGTGCCATGTATCCCAATGATTAAGTTTATGATTATAAATATGTTCTGACATGAAGTATTTCAAAGGTTTGATAATGGACAAAGGGTCAATAGTAGAGGTAAATAGGGCAGAAACTAAAAATGCATGCTATGGCCAATAGTTAACAGGAAAACATCAACAGTACCACAGCACTACCAGGGGCAACTAACTTGCAGGAAGTTGGGGTGGGGGGGGACAAGTGATAAGGGGTAGTTTTGATTCAATAGTTGATGACATTATGTTTGCTGGTTCTTTGTCATTATGGAAAAATTGTCTAAAACTGAAGAGCTGCTGATTATACAACCAAATGAAGATACTGTAAGACATGGTTTGTTTATTTTGGACATTACCCATGATGCCCAATAGATGGAGGGAGCCAAAGGATACAATGACTGAGAAGTACAATGGTGAACGGTGATACGTTTATATGATGGAATTTGGTATGTCTACAAAAGGAAAGGACATCGAGGGGTACATGAAGAACTGAATAAATCTTGGAGAAAATGGGCTGTGCAGAATGAGCCAGAAACAAAAGAACAAATATGTTAAGGTCTTTCCCAGAAAATACTTAGCCATCTGTATATCAGCTGGTATATCCCTGGAACTTTGAGTAGCTCTGTGACACCTGGGTCCCAGAAATGGATTTATGCAGCCCTGCGTAGCTATATATAATAACAGTTGAAGTAACCAAGAGATTAGGCCTCAGAATTTAAAATGAGGTATTTTAAATACCTCATTATACCCAATCTGCCTGGGTATAAAGTAAATTAGAATGCAGGGTAAAGGTTGATAGTGTATGTACTCTAGACCTTTAGCTGCTGTATGAGATCAAAGGCAGAGAGTTTGTTATGTGTAGAACCTAAATTTTCTGTAACAGGTAGTCTGAATCAGCCTCTCTGGATAGTTCATCTAGCAGCCTGGACTCCTAGAGTCCAGAATGGAAACGAGGTCTTGTAATTCTCTATGGCTTGGTGTAGTGCCAGGTTACATCTCAAACTATGGTGGGCTGATAATCAGAAAGTACTGGCAGGGTGCACGGGTGGGTTCAGTGGTAGAATGCTCACCTTCCATACGGGAGACCCAGGTTTGATTCCCGGACCATGCACCACTCCCCACACCCACCCCCCAAAAAAAGTATTGGTGGAGTCCCTTGAGGATCTAAAGGTGAAAAAAAATATGTATATGTAACTATTAAACTCTTCCATATGGGAAAACCCAGCTACCCTCCAGGTATAGGAGATTCCCAAGAAAATAGGCAAAGCCCTGGATTTTGAGGTTTGTTCTTATGAAAGTTATTTCTGTAGGGGAGAAGCTAAGACTACTAATAATGGGTCCTAAGAGTTGCTTCCAGGAACTCTTCTTATTGCTCTGGTGTGGCCTCTCTCTCTCTAAGCCCAACTCTGCAAGGAAAAGCATTGCCTTCCCCCTACCTGGTACAAGGCGTTCAGGTGTGAAAATCTCCCTGACAACGTGGGGCATGACTCCCAGGGATGAGTCTGGCCCCAGCACCGTGGGATCCAATGCCTTTCTGACCAGAAGGGGAAAAGAAGTGTAATAAAATAAGGCATCAGTGGCCAATAGAGAACAAATGGAGTCAAGAGACTGTTCTGGAGGCTGCTCTTATGCAAGCTTCAGTTCAATAGTCTTAATTGCCATAGTTTGCTAAACCCCAATCAGCATCACTCCTGTTGTCTCTTGAGGGCACCCTGATCTCGAAGTGAGACTCTATGAAGGTTTCATGCACTAGGTTTCCCTTCCTGGAACATATAATTCCCAGAGGATTCCTAGGTCAGTTATATCCTGAAACCCAGAGGGAACAGCCTTTCCGGATTATCAGTTAATTACATTCCCCTATCCTTTAGTGTGGACACCCCTTCTCAACTTGAAAAAGCCAGAACAGACACTCTCCTAAGATACTTATAGATTGGGAGAAGGATTAAAGGAGAAAGAGAAGGTAATAGAGAAAATGGAACCTAACAAATGAGTATGGTTGCTGAATCACTATATTAATATTCCTTCTAGTCTCCAATGTTCTGGAGCAGCTAGAAGGAAAAACCTGAGATGATGGAATGGTAGCCCACGACAAACTCTGGGATCTGTTCTGTAACTACACGTCGAAGTGTATTTTGAAAAGTATTGCTTTTTTTCTTTCTTTGTTTTGTCTGTATGTTATATTATATAATCGGAAATTGTTTTTTAAAAAAAGGGGAAAGGGAAAAGAAATGTGACTTGTAATTGACTCCTAATCATTTCAGAACAGCCAATAGTCACATAGCCAAAATCACAAAATGCTTCATTTCCCCATTTTGCTTGCTTGCCCAAATACTGTCCTTAAGTGAGAGATAAGTTTCGTACAAACAAAACATCCCATTAGAAAAGATGAATGATACCGAGATAGGAAACCAAAGAAGAAATCTTATTCATTGGCTCTTAACCAAGGTGCATATGAAACCAATATTTCAAGGCCTAATTTATATTAAAACACCCAGCTGGGACTTGATGAAGTGCTTTGCTGGAGAAAGGGAAGAGTGAGAGAGAACCCAATCGTCCAGCTGTTGTACGATTGTTTGTGGGAGCCATAAGTGCAGAGATTAATGGCTCCTCACAGCTGTAAATACATTTTTTTCTCTTTGATGAGTCCTGGGGGATGGAAATCTGGTTATAATTGAATATCTTGCAATACTGCTTTTTATTAGCAATTATACTGCCAAGGAGATTAAAAGGAATAGCATAAGGCTTGAGCATGATGGTGATTCAAAATGATGCTTGTCAATACTTTGACAATGGGCAGCCCCTCCTACTCTGCTCCCCCTTCCTTTGCTTGGCACCCACTCTGCAGGGGAACAGCCACCCTGGGATAAAACAGGCTGGGAAACTGGAACGACTGCCTTCCCTTTGGCTGACATCCAATACAGCGCAAATTTATTTAGCTTCTACCCTGTTTTGCCTGTCTCCATAGATGATGGCACAATTATCCAAGCTCAGGAATCAAGAGAAAAATGAAACTCTAATCTCCCCTTCCCTACCTTTGCCACCTTATTCTCACTTCTTCCCCAATGTAGTAGACCCCCAGTCCTTTGTGCTTATTTGTTAGCATGATTACATCTCTGTAAGTTTATTTACTAATGAGAGAGCGTATTAAAGGAAATGAAATAAGCACAATGCATCACATTTAGTTCTTGGCACATCATGGATGCTCAATGGATGCTATGCTTCCTTCACTCCTTCCTTTTGCCTCCATATCACTCCCTCCTTCAAAATCTGCTCTTGCCTCTTACTGAAAGGCCCCAGAATTGGATCCTACTCCCATCCAGTGATTCTCAAAGTGCGGTCCCTGGGCCAGCAGCAGCAGCTTCGCCTGAGAGCTAGTTAGAAGTGCAAATTCTCAGGTTTCACCCCAGAGCTACTAAATTGGAAACTCTCAAGGTGAGGTCCAGTAATCCTTGTTTTAATAAACCCTCTAGGTGGAGAAGAACCACTCTCACCCTTTACTCTGTGTTCCTTTTAGTCCACATCAATTCCCTTTACAACACACCTTGGGCTCACTGGAATTCAATTTGAAAAAAACAGAAGACCCACCACCGAAGTCTAGAAATCTTTTAGAGAGATTTATCTTACCACGTGTGCTGGTTTGAAAGGATTTATGTACCCTAGAAAAGCCATGTTTTAATCCTAATCCCATTTTGTAAAGACAGCCATTTCTTCTAATCCCTATTCAGTACTGTCTGTTGGAAACTTTAGCTTATCTCCATGGTGATGTGACTCATTCAAGTGTGGGTATTAAACTTGAATAGGTGGAGGCATGTCTCCAGCCATTCCAGGTGGGTCTTGATTGGTTTTACTGGAATCCTTTAAAAGAAGAAGCATTTTGGAAAAAAGCTAAAGAACAACAAGAGAGAAAGCCACAAGATTCTGAGAGGGCAAAGAATGCCTCAGAACCATGAAGCAGAGAGTCCACCAGCTAGCGACCTTCGGAGATGAAGAAGGAAAATGCCTCCCAGGGATCCTCATGAAATAAGAAACCAGAAGAGAAAGCTAGCAGACTTTGCCATGTGCCCTTCCAGCTGAGAGATAAACCCTGAACTTCATCAGCCTTCTTGAATCCAGGGGTCTTTCCCTGGATGCCTTAGATCGAACATTTCTATAGACTTACCTTAATTGGGATATTTTCATAGCCTTAGAACTGTAAACTTATAACTTATTAAATTCCCCCTTTTAAAAGCCATTCTCTTTCTGGTATATTGCATTCCAGCAGCTAGCAAACTAGAACAGCACATATGGGCTGGAAAAGTATTTAACGTGAATATTAGATGTAACATGTTGATAACTTATTCTGCAGCTCTATTCTGCAGACCTTTTGTGCTTGTATGTACTTGCTTTCAGAGATATTCTGTGAATGTTTCGCAACTGGCTTTGGGGGAATAAAAAGCCCTGATTTGCAGCATTTGCCAATTTCTGTGGTGTGAAAACTCCCATTATGTCCTATGTCGGGTTACCAACCTAACGTCCCTGTACTCAGAGTTGGGCAGAGATGTGTACAGTCAGCTTTCACAAGCACTCTGGCTGGTGCCAGCACCCCTCTGGCTGCTTTCCAACAGAACCAGCATTTTCCAGAGTAAAGACTATGTCTTCAACTTCTTTGGCATCTTCCCTCTCTCCCTCCACCCCCGTCAAGGGCCCTGGTTGGGGAGGAGGGAATGTTGATGCCCTCTCTTCCCATTTCTGCCTCAACTTTCTCCCCAACAATTCTGCCCTCAGGAGAATGTGTTGATTGGATTTTGTCCTAGTTTCCTAGGACTGTTATAACAAAGCACTCCAAACCTGGAGGCTTATCACAGCAGAAATGTATTCCCTCACAGTCCTGGGGGCCAAGAAGCCCAAAATGAAAGGGTCAGCAGGGCCATGCTGCCTCTAACGCTGCAGAAGAGGAAGCTTCCTTGCCTCTTCCTAGCTTCTGGTGATTCCCGGCAATCCTTGGCTTTCCTTGCCATGGAGCAGCATCCCTCCAACCTCTCCCTCCATCTTCACTGGCCCTCTTCCTGCTACATCTCTGTCTGCACATGGCGTTCTCTTCTCTGTGTCTGATTTCGTGTCTCTTCTTCTCTTCTTATGAGGATACCAGTGATGGGACTTAGGGCCCACCCCACTCCAGTATGACCTCATCTGCAAAGACCCTCATATAGTTTCTCAAAAACTAACACCGTCACTCAATCAATTCAATTCTGTCCTTGAACTACCCAGAGTTGGGCCAGACCCCACAAGTTAGGGGAGATCTTCAGTAAGACTGTCCTTTAGGCACCTGTCCTTTAGTTACAGGTTTGGAGGCCCAGGCCACCCACACTTCTGACTGGCTACAAATTTGGGGGAACTTTACCCCCTTGGTTAGAGTTTCCAAGCTCACTGAAAGTGCTATACTTAATGAGTGTAGTTTTATTATAGTAAAAGGATACAAATAAGAAGTCAGAAGAGACACAGAGGACAAGGTCAGGGAGAGTCTCAGACCCAAGCTTCTGCATCCCTTCCACGCAGCATTCCAACGCATCACCCTCCCGGCACAGCAGCGACGATATATTTTCTCAGTCACAGAAGCTCATGGTGGCTATAAGTGTCCCGAATTTCTATGGGGCCTCATGATGTGGCATGACTGATGGAATCACTGTCCGTGTGGCTGAACTCAATCTCCAGCCCCCTCTCCTCCCAGGGCTCAGGGAGGTGGGCTGACGTGACCTGGCTCAAAGCCCCACCCTCTAATCACACAGCTGGTTTTCCTGGTGTGGCCAGTCCCCTCCCTGAGGCTACAGGAGTGGCTGCCCCACCCTGTGACCATCAGCTGTAATCCTGGACCCACCATGAAGGCCCAAAGACTCTCCCATCACAGGAAAGTCTGGAGACTCAGAGGTTGCTTTCCCAGGAACGGAGGACAAAGACCAGCCAATTTTTTTCATTGTACTGCAACCCTGTTTCCAAATAAGGTCAAACTCACAGGTACTCCAGTTAGAACCACAACATATCTTTCAGGGGGTGTGGGGGTGTGGGCAGGGGATACACAGTTCAACCCTCAACATATTGTAAAGAAACAGCTTGAGACAGCTTATTGGCCTGCAGGCAACCCTGCGTAAAGGTGGAAGGCAGCCAGACCCTTCTTTCCTCTGAGCCTGTGCACGCTGGGCACCCTTCCGACTTCCTGTCTCTCTTCGTGGGTCTCTGAGGCAAGAAGACAAACCAGCATCTGGCTCCTCCTGCAGTGGCTGCTGGGGTGGTACAACCATTGTCAATTCGAGGGAGTACAGTCAAGGAAGCTGTCTTGGGCTTTCAGATCAAAGGCTTCCTACATTCCTAGAAGTCCCCTCTGTGGGGTCAGAGGCAAGGAGAGACACCAGGTGCTGGGTCACCATGCATGCAGCCCATATTTCACTCTCCTCTCACCTCTTGTTTTGGTATGAAAGGCAACTTCACTAGCACCCCTCTACCTTATCTCCTAGCCTGTTGCTCTGAAAACAGTAGGTACCCAATACTCTATGGCACTAAAAAGGGCCAGGTAAGTCCTCTAGGGGACTGGAAAAAAATATATGGAACTATTAAACTTTCCCACCTGGAAACTCTGAACACTTTCAAACTTAGGGACTTCAGATTAATCGGCCAAGCCCCTGATCTTGAGGCTTGCTTTTATGAAACTTATTTCTGTAGTGGGGAAGCTAAACCTACCTATAATTATACCTAAGAGTTACTTCCAGAGAACCTCTTTTGTGGCTCAGATGCGGCCTCTCTCCCTCTAAGTTCAACTCTGCAAGTGAAATCATTGCCTCACCCCACCCCTCTGTGAGGCATGACTCCCAGGGATGAGACTGGCTCTGGCATTGTGGGAACAACAATGCCATCCTGACCAAAAGGAGGAAAAGAAGTATAACAAATAAGGTAGCAGTGGCTGAGCGGGTTTAAATGGAGTCAAGAGGCTGCATTGGAGGCTATCCCCATGCAAGAGTTAGCTAGATATTGTTAAATGCCACAGATTGCCAACCCCCTACCAACATCATTCCTGTTAACATAAAGAACACCCAGGGCTCTATCTGAGATCCTACAAAAGTTACATGCACTAAGCTTACTTTTCAGAAACCTAAAACCTTCAGATGGTTCCTAGGACAGATAAGTCCTGAAACCCAGAGGGGCCAGTGTCTCCAAGAACCAGTTCCATCTTCCTACCCCATATTGTCAACATCCCTTTTCAACATGAAAAAAGTTAGAATGGGCATAGCCCAAATACCCCTAAAGATTGGGAGAAAGATCAAAGGAAAAGGAAGAGTTATAACGGAGAAGTTAGGATTTCACAAATGAGTATGACTGAGGAATCATTATATGATTTTTTTTTTAGTCTCCAGTGTCTTGGAACAGCTAGAAGGAAAAACCTGAAATTGTGGAACTGTAACCCATACCAAACTTTGAAATCTATTCCATAACTACTTGTTGAAATTTACTTTGAAAATTATTACTTTTTTGTATACATGTTATTGTGCCATTATGAAAGGATTACATACCCTAGGAAAGCCATGTTTTAATCCTGATCCATCTCATGGAGGCAGCCATTTCTTCTAATCCCTATTCAGCACTGTAGGTTGGAAACTTGATTGGATTATATCCACACAGATGTGTACAATTGTGCGTATTAATCTTTGATTAGAGGGAGATGTGACTCCACCCATTCCAGGTGGGTCTTGATTAGTTTATTGGAATCATTTAAAAGAGGAAACATTTTGGAGACAGTTTCAGAGCCATGAGAACCACAAGAGCTCACGCAGCCAGAGATCTTTGGAGATGAAGAAGGAAAATGCCCCCGGTGGCGCGTCATGAAACAAAGAAGCCTGGAGAGAAAGCTAGTAGACATCACCATGTTTGCCATGAGCCCTGCTTTTAATTGGGACATTTTCACGGCCTTAGAACTGTAAACTTGCAACTTAATAAATTCCCCCTTTTGAAAGCCGTTCTGTTCCTGGTATATCACATTTCAGCAGGTAGCAAATTAGACCAGTTATATTTCACAATAAAAACATGTTAAAAAAAAAAAAAAAAGGTGAGCTGAGACTCAGCATCAAGGGACTGAGAAAAACCCTAGAATGAGCTGAGAATTAACATCAAGGGATTGAGAGAACCTTCTCAACCAAAGGGGGAAGAGTGAAATGAGACTAAGTGTCAATGGCTGAGAGATTCCAAACAGAGTCGAGAGGTTATCCTGGAGGTTATTCTTATGCATTAAGTAGATATAACCTTGTTGTTCAAGATGTAGCAGAGAGGCTGGAGGGAACTGCCTGAAAATGTAGAGCTGTGTTCCAGTAGCCATGTTTCTTGATGACGATTGAACAATGATATAGCTTTCACAATGAGACTCTGTGAATGTGAAAACCTTGTGTCTGATGCTCCTTTTAGCTACTATATCAACAGAAGAGTAGAACATATGGAATAAAAATAAATAATAGGGGGAACAAATGTTAAAATAAATTCAGCTTGAAATGCTAGTG
>PVIY010004746.1:0-100018 GCA_004026745.1 Myrmecophaga tridactyla
AAAAAAAAAAAAGCAGTGAGAAATTCTACCTGCTATTCCATAAAATTAATTAGCTAGCAATCGACATAAAGATGCACTGAATTAACTGTAACCCATACCAAACTCTGAAATGTGTTCTGTAACTAATTGTTGTGGTGTGCTGTGAAATTTATTGCTTTTTTGTATATATGTTATTTTTCACAATAAAATATGAGAAAAAGGACTGACATGGTATTCCACAATAATATTGTTAAATCATACCAGTGTCATTTTCTAATTAAGTCAAACCGAACCGTCCCTGCTTACAGTTTGCCCATGTGAGTCTCTAGTGAAAGATAGTTATTTACAGTAGTAGAGCCAGAATCATTAAAAACCAGTAAAGAAATAGCTTGAACCCATGGCCTTGCTAGTTGCCTATGTCTCATCAATTACTCACTTTCCCCTTCTCTTCAAGTTTCTTTTTCTTCCCTAGAAAATGAATGCACTTCAGGGAAAGTACACCCAATTGATTGATTCAGAAAGCCGGATTTAAACCAATCATGGCTAACGAAATGCCATGAGCTAATATGTTTAAGAATGAGAATATACGTCCTTCATTTCTTTAAAAGCTAACTTGTTAGATTAAAATCATAGCTATGTATTGTAGGTTTTATAAAATGTATAGTGGTAGACTACATGACGAAATAGAACAGGGAACAGAAAGGGATAAATAGAAAGTATACTGTTGAAATGTTCTCACTTTATATGTGTAGCAGTACACTATTATTTCTTATTAGAATGTGACGAGTTAAGGAAGTGTGCTCGTTTGAAACTGTTATTTACCCCAGAAAAGCCACGTTCTTCTAATCCAGTCTTGTGGATACAGACTTATTGTAGGTGGGACCTTTGGGTTAGATTATTTCCGCCCCACTCATTCAAGGTCAGTCTTGATTAGTTTACAGGAGTCCTTAAAAGAGCTCACAGAGAGAGAAAGAGCTCAGAGCCGGAACAGAGAGTTGAAACCAGACACTAACATTTGGAGGCGCAGAAAGGAAATGCCCCAGTAGAAGCCAAGACACACAGGAGCTGAGAGAGCAGTTTGAAACCAGAAGTCGGGAAATGTTGCCATGTGGCTTCCCAGGTGACAGAGGATTGATGCAATCGGCCTTTCTTCAATGAAAGAATCCTCTTGTTGATGCCTTAATTTGGATATTTTTGCATAGCCTTAGAACTGTAATCTAATAAATGCCCTTTGTAAAAGCCAATCCATTTCTGGTATATTGCATTCCAGCAACATTAGCAAAGCAAAACAGGAAGCATGCTGTAATCCTGAAGAACTCACTAAAAAGTTCAACAAAGAGTTGTAGCTAATAAATCAGTAGGGGAGATAAAATGGATTACAAAAAACATTCAATTAATCCAAAAGATGGTAGGAAAAAAAGAAACAAAAACAGATGGGGCAAATAAAAACAAATAGCAGAAGATAGACAAACCAACTATATAAATAATTACATAAAATATAAAGGGATTATGCATATCAAAGAAAGGAGAGATTTTTAGACTCAATAAAAGACCATACTATATGCCATTTATAAGAAACACACTTTGAAACTGAAAACAGGTTAAAAATAAAAGGGAGAGAAAAGATATAAAATGCAAACGCTATGAATAAGAATGCTAAAGGGAGTATATTAACATCAGATAAAGGAGGTTCTAAAACAAGGATTACCAGAAATAAAAATGGAAATTTCCTGTTTAAAAGACAATTCACAAAGGTAACATATTCCAAAGCATTTATTCACCTAATAATAAGAGTTTCAAAGTACTGGAAACAAAAATGGTCAGAACTAAAGGTAGATATTGACAAATCCACAATTATAGTTGGCTATTTTAATACTCCTCTCAATAATTGATGTAAGTAGACAAAAGAATCAGTAAAGATATAGGAAATTTGAAAAGCTGTATAAATCAATTTAACCTAAATGACATTTATAGAACGCTTTACCCCCCAATAGCAGAATAAATGTTCTTTTCAGTTGCACATGGAACATCTACTATGATGGGCCATATGCCTTTTCATAGACATGTCTCAACAAATGTAAAGGGATTGAAATCCATTAGATGCCCTAACCACAATGTAATTAAATGAGAAATCAACAGCAGTCAGATACCTGGAAATTCCCCCAAATATTTGAGATTTACACACCCACGTCTAAATAACCCATGGATCCAAGAACAAATATCAAGGGAAATAATAAATTATTGTGAACTTAATAAAAATTAAATAAACATCATATCAAAATTTGTAGGATACAGCAAAGTCAATACTTAGAGGGAAATTTATAGTTTTAACTGCCTATCTTAGGAAATAAGAAAGGTCTTAAACCAATCATCCAAGTTTCCACCTATTGATATTACAAAGAAGAGAAAATTAAAATCAAAGCAAGTAAAAAGGAGCAAATAATAAAGATAACAATGGAAACCAAAGAAATAGAAAACATAAAAAACAATTTGACAACATTCAACACCCATGCATGATTTTTAAAATCTCAAGAAACTAGGAATGGAAGGGAATGTCATCATCTGACAAAAGACAGCTATGATAAACCTATACCTAACATTGTGTTAAATGGTAAAAGACTGAATGCTTTTTATCTAAGATCAGGAACAAATCAAGGATCTGCTCTCTCATAACTATTTAACTTACTGCACTTACTCAGCACAGTAAGACAAAATAAAGATAAAAGGCATAGAATTTGGAGAGGAAAATGAAAAACTCTTTATTCACAGATGCCATGATCATCCATAGGAAATTCCTAAGGAATCTACAAAGAGCTTTTAAGTGAATTTAGCAAAATTGTAGAATGTAAGGATATTATACAAAATCAATTCTATCTCTATACACCACCAACAATTTTATAAAATTCCATTTATAATAGCAAAAAAATAAGGAAACATAAATGTAATTAAAGTTATGCAAAAAAAAAAAAGTATCCTGGAAACTACAAAACATTGTCTAAAGAAACTAAAGCAGACCTAACCAAATGGATGGCTGTACTGTGTTTGTGAATTAGGAGACTCAGTATCATTGAGATGACAGTTCTCCCCTACTGGACTATAGACTTGACATATCTCACACCATAATCAAAATTTTAATTTGAAATGGATCATAGTCTTATATGTAAGAACTAAAAACACAAAATTTTTGGTAGAAATTACAGGATAAAATCTTTATCATCCTGGAATGGGCAAATATTTCCAAGTCAAAATATAAATACCATGAACCACTTAAAAACTGATAATCAGGCTTCACCAAATGATAAGCTTTTCTTATTCAAAAGACACCACTAAGAAAACAAAAAGAAAAGCCACCAACTAGAAGAAAATATTCTCAATACTTACATCTGACAGAGAACTTACATCTAGAATAAATAAAGAATTATTATAACTCAATAAGACAATCCACCCCCCCATAAGAAAATGGGAGAAAATATTTGAACAGACATTGAACAAAAGAAGATATCCAAATGATCAATAAGTGCCTAAAAAGATGCGCAACATCAATTAACCATCAGAGAAAAGCCAATTGAAACCTCTACCACTCGCTACTTATCCCCTATAGTAGCTAAAACTAAAAAAAAAGACTGACAACATCAAACGTCGACAGGAATGCAGAGCGACTGGAACACTTACACATTGCTGGCAGGAATTCAAAATGGTACAGTCACTTTGGAAAAGAATTGGGCAATTAACTATAAAATTAAATATATCCTTACCATAAAACCCAATAATTTTATTCCTAATTATCTACCCAAACGTGATGGTTAATATTATGTGTCAACTTGGCTAGGTTACGGTGCCCAGCTGGTTGGTAGATACTGGCCTGGTTGTTACTGTGGAAATATTTTGTAGATGGGATTAACATATACAATCAGCTGACCTTACGTAAAGGACATAACCTTCTCTAATGCAGCTGAGTCTCATCTGCTTTGGGACTTCAGTAACGCCTTTTACTGGAATTTCCAGCCTGCCGGCTTCACCTGGGGAATTCGAACTCAGGATTACAACATCCCCTTTTCTGAACTCCCCATCTTGCAGCCTGCCCTGTGGAGTTCAGACCTGCTAGTCTTCACGGTCCTGTGAGCCAGCTGGGACACGCATACATATATTCTGTTGGTCTGTTTCTCTGGAGAACCTGACACACCGAGAGAAATGAAATGTTATGGCCCCACAAAGATTCACGGGCAAACACTTGTAGCAAATTATCTGTGATAGCTAAAAACTGGGAACAACCCAAATGTCCACCAAATGATGAATGGATAAACAAAATGTGGTGCATGCATAAAATGGAATACAATAAAAAGGAACAAGCAATTGATTTGCAACACAGTGTGCGTGATTTACAATACATCACGCTAAGTGAAGGTTTATATAAATTTTTAGAAAAGGAAAATCCATAGTGACAAATCATACTAGTAGTTTGCTGGGACTGGAGATGGGGACAGGACTGACTGCAAAGGGACGTGAGGGAACTTTACGGTGTGATAGAAATGTCCTATATATTGAGTGTTTAGTTACACAACTGTATTAATTGGCCAAAACCATCAAAGTTAAAATGCATTCATTTGAGTGTATGTAAATTATGCCTTAATAAAGTTGATTATGAATTTTTTTTTGATCCCAGCAGGCTTTTTTTCTTTTTTTTAGAAATTTTTAAACTGGTTCTAAAATTTATATGAGCCTCGAATAGCCTAAACAATATTTTTTTTAAAAAAGAATAACTTTGTGGGACTCACTATTTGATTTTTAAGACTGAATATAAGCTAGAAATCAAAAATGGGCACATGACCAAATTTGAACCAATGAGGATTAAGGGATGATTTCTTGGAACAGTTTAGAAAAGGCATTTATTTTTTAAACAAAGGCCCTGCAAGAGATATTTTTCTTTAGACTTTGGGGTATGTGGATGTGAAATTGCTCTGACTATTTTGCCACCATAAGGCAAAGCCTAAAAATGAAGTCAACCCTCAGAGGAAAGGGTCCAAAAAGAAAACTCAGAGAGATGGAACCATAAGCACCAGTTTGGGCCAATCATAAACCTATATTTGGACTAATTTTTATCTGAACTAATAAGTTTCCTTACACTTTAAGCCAGTTTGGATTTGAATTGCGTGTTCTATTAATTGCAACTAAAAGCATTCTAATTAAAACACAGCAAATGCCAGAATTTGACCAAAAGCTTAAAATATCCTTAAAATTTGATTTAGCTTCTTCCTTCCCAGGCAGTGAAATGGTCTTTAAATATTTGCATTTGTTTATAAGTAATGAGTAAAAAATATGTATATATATTCCTTTAAAGAAACATAAATATCCTGTGCAGTTGTGCTGGTGGCAGTTTAATCTAACATTCAACTAAACCCTGCACAAAGAAGTACTAGCCTACAGTGCCACCCAATCTCCTTCTTGGCAGTTCTCCCCTAATCTCTTCCAATTCAGAATTAGAATCAATCCTGTGAACTCCATGCTTATTTATATTTCATTAAACTATCACAAGACAAATATTTTGAAGAGGATTAAATGTATGTATAAAAGGAGAACTAGCATAGCATAGTCAGGTAACTCTTGTTGAAAAGTGTATCAGTTAGCTTTTGCTGCATAACAAACTACCCCAAAACATACCAATTGAAACAGCAACCATTTATTTTGCTTAAGATCCTTCTGGGAAGTTTTTCTGGTCTGGGCAAGGTTAACTGCTCTCTTTTGTGCTTGCTCATGCACCTATGTTAAGTTAATGGGTGAGTTGGGGCTAGCTGTTCTAAAATTGCTTTACTGGACAACTCTTCTCTGTTCTGTTCAATTGTTCATTTTCTAACTGGGTTTATTTGCATGGCAGCAATGATTAGGAATCTGAGCTAATGATTGAGAGAGGACACGTGCCAGGACACACATGCTTTTCATGTCTCTTCTTATGGCATGTTTTCTGGCATCTTTTTGTCCTAAGAAAAGCACATGGCCAAGCTCAGAGTCAGGATAAAAAGTCAATTACAGTTGCTTGGAAAGTGGGTATGGAGAACTTGTGGCCTTTTTTAAATCTACCACTACAATAATGCAATTCAAATCAACCTAAGTTAAGCAAAAGGAAAAATTATTAGCTCAAATTATTGAAAATTTTAGGGAAACGAACATGACTGGATTCAGGAGCTCAGATGTTATCTGCAGGACTCATTCTCATAGTTGTCACCTCTTGATTTCTCTTATTTCACGGGTCCACTCCTGGAAGGCTCTGCATTTGGTGGCAGGTTAGCCTCTAGCGGCATCACACTTGCATCTTATTGTCTTAGGAACCCTAAAGAGAAAAAGAAGTGGGTTTTTCCATCCCTTTCTCTTTATGTTGAATGTCCTAGGATTGAGTCTTTCCCAATCACTTGAGTAAAATGCTCACCTTTGAACCTGTCTCTGTGGCAGTAAGATAGAATAAATTGGTTCTTCGGGGCTTAAGCATTGCTTAAATTTAGCAATAGGAGGACAGAAGCATTTCCTCTAAATACACTCAGAAGTGGATTTCCCAGGAGAGGGAACTGGAGCCTGAGCTGTCCAAGCTCAGGCTGACCTGATAACGATTTATTTGTATCATAACCATGATTGGCAAGTTGCGGTTGTTGTTGCTTTGTTAACGGCTGTCACTGACCACCAGTCATAATGGATTTGCTCTGTGCCCAGCCCTAGGCATGCCGTGAGCTTTGTATCGTGGGACTCTGGATCCAGAGACATCAAATGCAGACCTGAAGCCGCTTCATCCTGTGAATGAAACTGGGATGAGATAGAACTATTTGGACTGTCTCCCTTGGGGAAGGGTGAGTGGATTCTGTGTGCTGAAAAGAGAACAAATTAAATATTTGGTGTTGAGTAGAGAAGATTGGGGTAGATATTTTTGCTGCTTACCAACATTTCCAGTTCTCCTTTCATTCTGTGCTCACAGGAACATTGCATTTCCCAGCTCTTTGAAGTTAGGTATTTCCACGAGGCTGAATGTGAGCAGAAATGATACATGCCACTTCCAGGCTGAAGTATCTAATTGCTATGGTGCTCATAGAAGAACATGTTGACATGCAGGTGCCATAAAATGGAAGCAGCAGGAAATTCTGAGCCCAGGAGAGTTACCCAGACCCACTGTAGACTTTGCATGAGTGAAAAATAAACTTATGTTCTATCAGCTGCTGATATTTTTGGAGTTATTTGTTACTGCAATATAACCAAGCCTAACCTGACTACTACACTGTAAATAATACTATGAAGCACGTATATTTACTTTCATTTTAGAGGTGAAGAAATTGAGACATAGACTTTAAACAAGCTCCTTAGAGTCCCTTGCTTACTGAAGAAAAACCCAAGACTCAAATCCACTTCTGTCAGAATTAAAAGCTCGTACTCTGGAAGGTCTCTGCTATTCTTGCTTTAACCCTCAAAAAAAAAAAAAAATAGCAAAGGAAATCAAGAAATAAGGGCATTATTCTAAATAGTTCTGTCTCCCCAACCCATTCTCTGATATGTACAAAAATGAAAAACTAAACCTATAAAAAGAGGAGATTTTAGCTGACTATGATTGCAGTTGACTCACATTATCTGAACATCCATTTTCAATGGGAGAACTAATTAGTGGGAGGATGAGAAAACCAAGTTCTAGTCTGATCCTATCTGTGTCCATTTAACTTCATGCATTACAATGTGAATTTACCAATATTTTTAAATCAATGTGATACCAGGTATATTCATATTATGATAAAATAAAATGCCTCTGCCAGCTTTTTTATTTTTCTCTTCCTTTCTTGACCTCAACCCCATTTTTAATTGGCCTATAAATTTACTACTCTCACCAAACAAATCAATTGTAGTTTGATCATGATTTTATCTGTGCAGATTGAGAGAGGTGCTAGTATGTTCCAGGCATTTGCCATCATATGTATACATCCATCTTGGATGCTGCACTAAGTGGTTATCAGAAGTGTAAGATAGCATATAAATGTGAATTGAATGATATGAGCTTTTCTTTTTTACTTTTCTGTAGTTTTCAAATTTTCCATAAAGAATATATTCTGAAAAATAAGTAAAAATATTAGTGATATTTTTAAAAAGGAATGTATGAGAGTTAAACAATTCAAAGTTACTAGAGAGAAAATATCAGGGAAGGGAAGAATTATATAAGCAATGCAAATATATGATACCATTTGAAAAGTTATGTTCATTTTACCTATGACAAACATATAATTAAATCTCAAGCAGTATTTAAAATATAAATGAAATGAAAACGAAGCATATTTCAATTGTAAGCTCTAACAGAGGTAGTTAAAGATGGTACAAATGAGGAAAGAGGCTGAGACAGATAATTGCCCAACTTTAACAATGTTTCATATTTCTGAAGATGGACACTTTCTGCAGAATCAGGACCCAAAAGTTCACATTGCAGACATCTTCATGAGAGGCTCCCGAGGCATGACCCATTTTATATTGCACACCTCAGGACTGTAAGATCTATTTATGTTCTGCTTAAGCTCCTGATGTAGTTTGAATCGTCTTTAAAACTTAAAATTAAATTGAATCTTTGGGACAACTAGTTTCAGTGAATTACAACTGCCTCTCATATAGATCCTAGTATATACTTTCCCTAAAATAAGCCATTCTTTCCAAGAAATTAAGGCAATTTCATATGAATCCCTCTTAGACCATGTAATTCTGTAATCACACGCTAACTTGCATTGTTATGACATCACATTAAAGTTTCTTTATGATTAAAAATATTTCTAAATTTTACCACAAATACTTCTCAGTAGAATGGAAGCTTAAATGGATAAAATAGTGTGAAGTTTGTTGTGATGGGTTTTGAGCTCCCATATATTCTACAACAGTCATTATTTCTCCCATTACCCATGAAGAAAAGGAAAGGGGATCGAGGTCATAAGCACCAGTAGCATTCCTAGATATTTCCCCAATAGCAGACTTTGCAATATTCTTTATTTCCCTTTTCCTTATGAGTAGATTCTGACTGTGTCTAGCTAAACATTTACTTTTCTATCTTCCTTTGCAGCTAGGTGGGGGCCACTTGGCACAGTTCTAGCCAATGAGGCAGATGCCTAAGGCTACTTGTACTGGCAACTGGCTGGGACCTGCTGGGACTGCTTCTCTCCATTCCTTCCTCCACCTTCTTGCCTTGAATGTGGGCATGATGGTTGGAATTCCAGTAGCCATTTTGGGACAATGAAGGAAAGGCCGAAAGAATATCAAGGATGTAAGCATAGACATTTTGAGCTAATACCCCAGTGCCAGAAACCATCTGCTTCCTGATCTCATTGTATATGAGAAAAATAAACTGCTCGTTGAGTTACTGAGGACGTGTATTCTATTACCTTTGGCTATTAACATTTCTAGATTTCTAGGTCCTGTCTTTTGTGCTATCAGACAAATAATAAAGCTTTTCTCAAGTCCTTAATAGGAATTGAGAATGGTGATTTCTAACACTTTAATTAGAACAATGGTCCTAGCACCTGGCCCACCAATGAGCCACCCCAAAAGACCTTTGCTGTCAACAGTAAAATGAGCACTCAAGCAATTACTTATATTATTAAAATAAAAACAAATAAACAAAAAACCCCCTCAAATTCCTGTAACGCCCTTAAATAGCCATCTATTTGAGTAAGGTTATCTGAATGTTAGAGGATTTTCTACTATGGACCTAGTCTGATTATTAAGTACAAATTGACTGTGAAGGCAAATTACAAAGGGGGAAAATACTCTAAGGGAAAGGTTATTCCAGAAGATTAAGTGACAGCTCAGTTGGGTACAAAGGTCTACTCTCAAAGGAGTGGGAGTGTATTAAACACAGGATGCAATTTCTGTGGAAGGAGGAACTGTGTTATTGAGGAAGATAACAAGTATTATCTCCATTTCTGATGATATCAGAGTCAAGTACCATGAAATACACTGTAACAATCTTTTGGTTAGAGTGGTGGATGAATATAAAGATAAAACCAAGAATGAGTAAATGATAATAATTCCAGTGACCTTTGTTGAGCACTAACTCCTCACTAGGCAAAATAGTTTGCACTCATTTTCTCATTTGATCCTCCTAACAATCCCAAAAGGAAGGCCCTAGTAGGCACTCCAGTTTACAGATGAGAAAGCAAAGACTTGGGGCGGGGATTCAACTTTCCTGAGCTTACTCACTAATGAGACACAGGGTAAGGACTCAATCCCAGGTCTGTCTGATGCTAAAGCCCACATGCCCTCAGCATTGTCCTCTGTCCATCGCTGTGGGCCGTGGGTGTCAGACCCAGGGAGTCGTCCCTGAGGAAGCTTCTAACCCCATAGACCCCAATATTTTCAAACATTCTTTTAAAATCTACTGGTCAAAAGCATCCATCATGGCAAAAGGAGCTGTGGATTCGGTAATCTTCTTAAATGACTCTGCATTGTGTTTATCACCCACATTTATTTGAAAAGTAATGGTCCATATAAATGTGGGGCCTAGGAGTCATATGACCTAAAGACAGTGCTTGATGAACATGGAAATTTCTGAGGCCTCTGAAATATTTTCCCTGCCTCCAATTTGCGTCAGTTCAGGTCCTCTGAATAGCAGACGCCAAGAAGGATTAGACTGCAAAATATTGAGGGGAATCTGGGGTGGGAGCACAAGTAGGTTGAGGGGGCCTTCAGGTCCCAATGCAGGTCGGATGCCTGGAAAGGACAGAGGGAAGGATGGATGGAGTAGGAAGAGTCTCAGATCAGAGCACAGTTTGGAGGAGCCAGTGGGAAGCCCCTCAGGCCAAACCTACCCACGGGTCATCACCATACCTGACATGCTCAGCCATTGGCTGGGACCAGGCCACTGCAAATGTGGTCTCAGGTTTGTGGGTGAAGGGTGGGGTGGGGTGACAATTCCACTATTTTAGGTTTTTACTTCTAGCTGCTCTAAGGGACTGGAGACTAAAAGAAACATCAGTATAATGATTCAGCAATCATATTCATCTGTTAAACCCTACCTTCTCTGTATAACTCCACCATCACCTTTGATCTTTCTCCCACTCTTTAGGCATGTTTGGGCTATGCTCATTCTAACTTTTTCATGTTGGAAGGGGCTGTTGATAATATGGGGATGAAACTAGTTGATGTTCTGGAAAGGCTCGTCCCTCTGCATTTCGGAACTTATCTGGACCAGGGACCCATCTGGAGGTTGTAGGTTTCTGGAAAGTTACCCTAGTGCATGGAACCCTTGTACAATCTTATAAAATCCTTAGGATTGACAGGAATAGTTTGGGTTGGGGGTTGGCAAGTTATGATAGGTAGCAATGTCTAACTGAAGCTCACCTAAGAGTGATCCAATGTAGCCTCTCAACTGAGCTCTCTCGGCCAGATACCTGATTTGTACACTTCTTTTCCCCATTGTTGATCCCACCATGGCAGGCAGGCTCATCCCTGCAACACCCTCCTTTTACAGAGGAGGAAAATGAGGCCTACTTAGGTTAAGCCATATAGTCAGAACAAGAATTTACTTGAACCAACTCCCCATATCAGTAGAACGTTTACCCACTTTGGCTCTGTAGTTAAATTCACCTACGAAGTGAGTGACCTTGAGCAAGTTATTTAACCTCTCTTAGCCTCACCGTCCTCCTAAAATTAGAGTGATGATACTGTGTAACCCGTAGTACTGTTATGAGTTTCCAAAGAGATAAAAACACGTGAAAATGCTCAGCATGGTACTGGGTACACACTAATGGCTCAATCAGTGTTGCGATTATATGCAGCCAAGACTTTTCTACCAGATATAGATTAACTACCAATGCAGAGGGCATCTTATTCTGTCCTTGTATTTTCTACCCAATTTATTTTCTGCATTCATTGAAAAGTAACCCAGTCCCAGGGAATTATTCCTAAATTACCTTCCATGTTTGCAAAACTATTGTTTAAGACTATTTTCAATATTCCAAATATTATAAATTAGATAGCCTCTGTGCTCAGGAGAAACAAATTTATTACAAAAAATGTAAAAGTGTTTTTAAGATTTGTTCAACAAATGCTTAGGGTTGAATATTTTGATGCTTTCAATATTAATTCAGTTGAGTTTTATTCAGAGTAAAAATAAACCTCTGATATTTAAAATCCAATTCAGTGCCTTAAAATATTTACTGAAGTGGAGAAGAACAAATCAATGCTGCACGGCCAAGGTCAGGGAGGAGCGTGTGTATTCTTGGAGAGTCTCAGCTGCTCCCAAGAGTACATCTCCGGTCTTTACCACACTTCCTGAAAGGCCAGGGGAAGTGACCCTGAGACTGGCTGCCTCTGAGGTGCCCTATGATAAGGAGATTTTTTTTTTCTCCCAGGCTTGAAGACTCCTCTCTACTGTCTTTTTGAGAAAAAGTGTACTGAGTATAATGAAGACCACATCTTTTTACATTTGACCAGGAGACAGCAGAATATAGGAGAATGCAGAAGGAAGGGAGCCAGCAAAGTATTTCTCTCTCCTACCTTGGGACCTTCCCACCACCTTCTGTTGAGCTGTTCAGTGAAGATAACTGCTAAACTCGCTGTCGACTCACTTACTGATTCATGGTCCCTGTGGTTATGTGTTGAAAGGGACTTGTTGACTTCTGCTGCAAATAGCTTCTTCTCTTAGCTTTTATTTCCCCTTTACTCAATATATCTGCTAACCACACTTAGCTATTATCTCTTGATTTCTCTTTTCACTTCTTCCTAATCAGTGTGCAGTCTTTCCCTGAACTATTTTATTGCTTCTCTATTTCTCTTTCATCTGTTGTTTTTACACATAGAAATATAAAATTCCTTTGATGTCTGGTTATCCATGTACCCATCCATCCCTCCATCCATCTATCTCAGGAATTCTCACCATTTTAGGCCTTGCTTCCTGGTAATACCATTAGAAAAACAACTCCCTCGTGGAAAGAACCACTGAGATCATGTAAACATAGGCTTCTTCACTTCAAAATATTTCCAGCTATATAAGAAGGAAAGAAGCAGCTATTTATCAAGGCTGTAGTCTCTCCAGCTGATTAGCAGATCTATTGTTTCAGCATTTTTGACAATAACTATTCAGAGAATGGTTATTTCACTGCTCAAATAGTGATAAAAGAGTTTGAAACAAGTAGTTTAAATGCTATCCTGGCATGTTCTGTGGTTATCAGTCTATTAACAGACACTTATTGACAAACATTTGTAGACAAAACCATAAATTTCTTTTCTTACGAATTCACTAATTTCAGATTCATAGAGGTGGAGAAGTGGGAGGAAGTTGAAATTTTTATTTTTAGTTGCAAATACCCCTTTGGAGGAACATACTCATTAGTGATCTAAATACTAGTGTTGATTAATTTAATCACACCCACACCTGACTAATCAGCTTGGGTTAGCTGCAGATGGACTAATCTAGGGTTGGCTCATCCATTGGTGCCTTTGAGCAAGCTCCACCTGCAAACCTTCTCAAACTTCTCCTCGTTCACCTACTAACTCTAATTCCAAGTTTCAATTCAAAGTCCATATCCTCATGGAAAAAGTGTTTCTTCTCTCTAGTTTGGATAAATTGCCTTTTTCTGTCCAGCCATAGCAACCTGTGCACAGCAGATTATGCTTTTCTACCACGGTATTATAATAGCTAACATTCTTCTCTCTCTCCTTTAATACGCTGTGAGTTCCCTTAAATATCATTTAGCTCTGAGTCCCCATGCCCCAGCAGAATGTCAGACACATGGTGGCTATTTGCTAAGTGCCTGTTGAAAACCTGTTAAGCATGAATTATCAAGACTTCTGCTCCTAGCCATGGTGGGGGGATAGAAATTGGTTATCCTCCCACCTCAAACAACTAGAAAATGGGACAAAAATATGAAACAACTGTTTTCATATATTGGCTAAAAAGCAACAAGTATGATCCTATGAGAAGGGAAACAAATGAGGTGAGCCCAATAGTCACTCCAGCTTTTGCCTAGAGTCACATTCTGGGGAACAGTCCCTCAAGAAGAGCATGGAGAGCTCACTGAATTGAGGAGTCAGAGTTGAGAGAGTTCAGGGCAACTGAGGCAGTTAAAAATTGTGGGGGGAGAATGAGAAGGGGGAGAGATGTGGACAAGGGCAGGTCCTCACTATCACTTGGGTATTCAATAGG
The DNA here is from genome assembly GCA_004026745.1 of Myrmecophaga tridactyla. Classification (NCBI taxonomy): domain Eukaryota; kingdom Metazoa; phylum Chordata; class Mammalia; order Pilosa; family Myrmecophagidae; genus Myrmecophaga; species Myrmecophaga tridactyla. The sequence continues at coordinate 14,123 of PVIY010004746.1, forward strand.
GACCCTAGAAAAGTCACACCTTAGTAGTGGGGCCAAACTATACTTCAAGTAAGGATACTTTAGACCCATCTTAACAAATAATAGAAACAAACCTTGAAAGGAGCAACTTAACTGCTGAAGAACAAAGCATAGACACTTAATATCAAATATAATATCCAGCATCCAGACAAAAATTATTAGACATGATATGAAGCATAACAAAAAACTATCAGTCAATAAAAATAGACCTAGAAATGACAGATATAATATAATTAGGAGAGAGGGACTAAACCACTATTATAACTTTGTTCAAATATTTAGAGGAAAACATAAACCCAATGAGGAGAAAAACAAAAGATATTTTAAAAGAACCAAATGGTACTTCTAGACATGAATATGCAGTATTAGAAATGAAAAATCCATGGATGGGCTTAACAGCAGACTAGATTCTGAAGAAAAAATGATTAGAGAACTTGAAGACACGCCAAAAAATTATCCAAAATGAAGCACAAAAAGAAAAAAACACTGAAAATAAAATGAACAAAGTTCCAGTGACTTGTAAGTATAATATTTGTGTAAATAAAACCCCAAAACTGAGGGAGGGAAGATAGAAAAAAATTGGAAAAAATACCAGACAAGTTTCTCAAAGTTGATGAAAACAATAAACATATGAATTTAAATAGCTCATTGTAGCCCAAGCAGAATGGGAAACAGAAAATCACACCAACACACATCATAATCAGAATCCTGACAACCTGTCACAAAGAGAAAAAGTCTTAAAAGCATTTGGAGAAAACAAAAAGCATTGTATACAAGGGGATAAAGATAGGAATAATGTCAGACTTCTTGTCATAAATAATGCAAGCTAGATGATAGCTGAAAGACATTTTAAAGTGCTAAAATAAAGAAACTGTCATCCATAAAAATTATTTTTCAAAACCTAAAGTTGAAATGAAGACTTTTTCAGAAAAAAATGAAAGGGGGAGGAGGGGGTGAAATTGAATTTACCACCTCTAGATCTACACTAAAAAAATTGTTAAAGAAAGTAATTCAAGAGGAAAGAAAATGATAACAGATGGAAACTTGGATCTACACTAGGTGAAGAGTGCTGAAAATGGTACATATGTAGGTAAATACAAAATATTTTACTTCATTTTAAAATTTATTTAGAACATGATTAATCCTCTAAGGCAAAAACAATAACAATCTATCATGGAGATAATCTATGCAGAAGCAAAATTTATGACAATAGTGCAAAGAATAAAAGGGGGGTGGAAGCATATTGTTTTAAGATTCTTATGTTATAAAGTGGTATAATATCACTTGAATATATACTGTGATCAATTAAATATTCTTATTGTAAATCCTAGAACAATCAACCCAAGCAAAGATAAATTGGTATAGTTAATAAGTCAAAAATGGAAATAAATGGAATCTGTGCTGGTTTGAAACTATTATGTACTCTAGAAAAGCCATGTTCTTTAATCCTCATTCAATATTGCTGGTTGAGAGCTTTTCATTGTTTCTGTGGAGATGTGACCCGCCCAATTGTGGGTGGTAACTTTTGATTAGTTGGGTTCCATGGAGATGTATGTGTCTCCACCCATTCAAGGTGGGGTTGCTTACTGGAACCATTCAAGAGGAAATCATTTTGGAAGAAGTTACAGCCAACAGAGCCCACACAACCAGAGACCTTTGGAGATGCAGAAAGAAAACGCCCCCAGGAAGCCTTATGAAATGAGAAGAGAAATCTAGCAGATATCACCATATACCTTCCCAGCTAAGAGAGAAACCTCAAACTTCATCAGCCCTTTCTTTGAAGTTAAGGTATCTTTCTCTAGATGCCTTAGTTTGAACATTTCTATGGCCTTAGAACTGTAAACTTGCAACTTAATAAATTCTCCTTTTAAAAGGTGTTCCATTTTGGTATATTGCATTGAGTAGCTTCAGTAAACTAAAACAGAACCTTAAAAAATTATTCAATTTATTCAAAAGAAAGCAAGAAAAAAAAACAACAAATAACACATGGGAAATAAAAAACATATGACAAGATGGTAGATTTAAATACAACGTATTAATAATTATATTACAGGTGAATGGTCTAAACACTCTAATTAAAAGGCAGAGATTTTCATACTAGCTGATAAAGCAAGGCCCAATCATGTACTGTCTATAGAAGCCAGGTGTAAAGTAAAAGGATGGGAAATGATAATACGTAAACATTAATCAAAGGAAAGCTAGAGTGGTCATAGAATACCAATCACAGTAGACTTCAGAACAAGAAATATTAGAAGAGATAAAGGGAGGATACTTTTACATTTAAAAGGAGTCAGTTCATCAAGATTACATAATAAACCTCAATATGCATGCATTCAATAGCAGAGCTTCCAAATACTTTAAGCAAAAGGTGAACTAGGCTAAAATTTCAAAACTCCTAGAAAAAAACATAAGAGAAATCTGTGTGACCTCAGGATAGACAAAGATGTCTTAGATATAACACAATAACTATGAGCTATAAAAAGAAAAAGTATCAGTTTGATATCATTAAAATAAAAAAAAACTTATATAAAGACATTGTTAAGCAAGTGAAAATAGAAGACACAGACTGGGAGAAAATATTTGTTATACTTGTATCTTGACAAAGGACTTGTAACCAGGGTATACAGATAAAGAAATCCTACGCAATAAGACAAACAACTCAGTTTTAAAATGGACAAAAAGTATGAATAGTCACATCATAAAAAGACATATATAAATGCCCATTAAGCACATAAAAAGAGGTTAAACAACATTAATTATTGAGAAAATGCAGATTGAAACTCCAACTAGAATGTCTAAAGCTAAAAAGACTAACAATACCGAACACTGGCAAGGATGCAGCATAACTAGAACTCTCATATGTTGCTGATGAGAATGTAAAATGGTACAACCACTTCAGAAAATGGTTTGACATTTTCATACAAAGCTAAACATACACTTACCATATGGTGCAGCAATTCCACTCATAAGTATCTATATGAGAGAAATTAAAACATATGTCCATGTAAAGTCATGTTCACTAATGTTCATACTGACTTTATTTAGAATAGCCCCAAACTGTAAATAATACTTATGTTTATCAATATGTGAGTAGATAAACAAATTGTGGTATACCTATATAATGGCATAAAAAAGAAACTGTCTGCTAATACAAGCAACATAGCATGGATGAATCTCAAAACATTATGCTAAGAGAATGCAGAATGACACTAAGATGCAAATAATGCGTGTTGCTGTGTAAAATGAAGCTCTAGGAAAGGCACATTTAATTTCCAGTGACAGACTCAAGTCAGTGGCTGTCTGAGTCCATGGTGGAAGGTGTAACAAGAGAAATTTTGGAGTTGATGGAAATTTTGCCCTATATCTTCATAATGGTAATCTTTACATGGGTATATACATTTGTCAAAACTCTTCCAACTGTACACTTAAAACCCAGTATTCTTGATATTTATTAGTGATTGTATAACTATATTGCATAAACAAAAAAGTCATTTGTCCAGGTTTGCATGGATCTACTTCTGGATGTTTTGTTTTGTTCCACTGATACAGATATGTATGTGTGCCAATACCACACTGTCTTAGTTAGCCTATCTCTGTTTTTGTGTATACATTTTTATTGCAAAAACAAACAAACATACAAACATTCCTGACATACAAACATTCTTGACATACAAACATTCTTGTCATGGTTACAATCAGTGGCTCACAATATCATCACATAGTTGTGTATTCATCACCATGATCATTTTTTTGAACATTTGCATCACTCTAACAAAAGAAATAAAAAAGAAAAAACTCATACATGCCACACCCCTTACCCCTCCCTCCCATTGACCACTAGTATTTCAATCTACTCGATTTATTTTAACCTTTGTTTCCCCATATTTTTTACTCATCTGTCCATACCATAGGTAAAAAGAGCAACAGACACAAGGTTTTTATAACCACACAGTCACATTGTAAAAGCTATATCATTATACAATCATCTTCAAGAAACATGGCTACTGGGACACAGCTCTACAGTTTCAGGCACTTCTCTTTAGCCACTCTACTACACCATAAACTAAAAAGAGGATATCTATATATTGTTTAAGAATAACCTCCAGGATAACTTCTCAACTCTGTTTGAAATCTCTCAGCCACTGACACTTTATTCTGTCTCATTTCTCTCTCCCCCCTTTTGGTCTAGAAGGCTTTCTCAAGCCCTTGATGCTGAGTCCTAGCTCATCCCAGGATTTCTGTCCACATTGCCAGGAAGGTTTACACCCCTGGGAGTCATGTCCCATGTAGAGAGGGGGAGGGCAGTGAGTTTACTTGCCATGTTGATTGAAAGAGAGAGAGGCCACATCTGAGCAACAAAAGAGGTTCTCTGGGGGTCATGCTTAGGCCTAATTTTAAGTAGGCTTAGCCTGTCCTCTGCAGGGATCTCATAGGGGTAAACCCCAAGATCGAGGGCTCAGCCTATTGATTTGGTTGTCCCCACTGCTTGTAAGAATATCAGGAATTCTCCAACTAGGGAAGTGGAATTTTTCCCCCTTTCTCCCCATTCCTCCAAGGGGACTTTGCAAATACTCTATTCACTGTTCAAATCACTCTGGGATTTATCTGGGCATCACACTAACCTGGACAAACCAACAAAATCTCATGCCCTATTCAAAGTTCTATGTACTTATGCTATTCAATTAAACTGTCCATATAAGTTATATTAGAAAATGCACTATCATAGTCAAGATATAAACTTTGCACCAAATAAACATTTCTTGTTTTAGTCTAACATAGAAGTTGAAGTTATAAAATTCCAATTCATAAAATATGAATTATCATCTATTCTTAACACCTTGCAATATTGACATTCCTTTGGTCTTCCTTATGCAAAAACATGTTTAATTTGTACATTTAGACACTTTCATTGTACACTGTAGGCATTCCTAAATTATGCCATCTGTCTTTATAGCCCATCTTTCCTTCTGGTTTCATACGTGCCCCAAGCCCTTCTCCCTCCTTCATTCTCACATTCAGCTTCATTCAGTGTGCTTACATTATAGTGCTACAATCAGGTAGTATTGTGCTATTTATTTGAGAATTTTACAATCAGTCCTGTTGCACAATCTGTATCCCTTCGGCACCAATTACCCAATCTCTACCCTATTTCCATCTCCTGATAACCTGTGTTCTTAACTGAAATTCTCCAAGTTCACTCATTAACGTTAGTTCATATCAGTGAGACCATACAATATTTGTCCTTTTGTTTCTGACTAATTTCCCTCAGCATAACGTCCTCAAGATCCATCCATGCTGTTACATGCTTCATGACTTTATTCTGTCTAATTACTGTGTAATACCACAGTTTGTGTTAGCCATTCATCTGTTTATGGATATTTGGACTGTTTCCATCTCTTGGCAATTGTAAATAATGCTGCTATAAACATTGATGTGTAAATGTCTGTTTGTGTCCTTGCCCTCATGTCCACTGAGTAGACACCTAGTAATGGTATTGCTGGGTCATATGGCAATTCTATACTTAGCTTCCTGAGAAACCGCCAAACTGCCTTCCACAGTGGTTGTACCATTTGACGTTCCCACCAACAGTGGATAAGTGTGCCTCTTTCTCCACATCCTCTCCAGCACTTGCCATTTTCTGTTTGTTTTGTTTTATAATGGCCATTCTAGTGGGTGTCAGATGATATCTCACTGTGGTTTTGACCTATCTCTATTGTAAGTCTTAAAATAGGTAGATTGCAATACTAGTGGTCAATAAGAGGGAGGGTAAGGGTTATGGGCTGTATGGTGCTTTTTTTTTTTCCTTTTTTTCTTTTTCTGGAGTAACGTGGATGTTCTAAAAATGATCATGGTGATGAATACAAAACCATGTGATGATATTGTGAACCATTGGTTGTATAATATGGATGGATTTTATGATGTATGCAGATAGCGCAATAAAAAATAAAAATTAAAACAAATGAAAAAAACCTGTGCATTGTATTATGCATTGTATTAAAATTTAACCACAATCAAGTTGATTTAAAAATATATGAATTCACCTGCACTGGACTGTCAATCTCCTCTCATCTACCCACACTCCATATCTTCTCTTTCATATTTATTAAAGGTCCTGATTCTATCCTTGTTTTCAAACCTATTGTATAGAAATACCAAGGCTTTGGATACTTCATTCTCTATGATCAGTGCTCACCTTTCAGATGGTAATGATGTTTAGCCATTTCTGACCTCGTACTCAAGGGAATGCTCCAAAGGGTATCTGTCTCACATTCATCATGAGAAATCCTGAGTCAACCATTCCCCTCTATTTCCAATCCAATGTGCATTTTTAGCAGGATTTCTGAGAATATTTCTAAGTGTAATGCAGCCAGTATATTCTTTCTTTCTTTCTGCCTATTAGTAAAAGTGGTTTCTGGCTGGAAATGTATGCATTCTCTCACCTTGCTTCTCCAAGAAGGTGATTTTCAAATCAATAGGAAAGCTGGTGAAGCTTTTTACCCCAGCTTATTGTGGACAGAGTACATTGCACTTTCTCTCTTTATTTAAGAAGATTATGCTGACAGAGGGCCAGGTAGATTCCTTGCAGAGCAGCTTTATTCCCTCTGAGGAAAATGGGAAAATCTTTCTCTGGGTCACACTGTTGCATTCTGCAATTTCCAAGCAATAATTGCGCAATTCAACCGTTCTTGCACAAATGGAAGTGTCTTAGCAGAGAAGCTCTGAAGGAAAATTGCTGGACTTAATAACCATTGTGGAAATGGAGCAGAGTTCAAATTATTTTCTGAAAAAAAAAGAAGCAAAAATTCATAAACAAACCACAAAACCAGCCAAGTGAGCAGACCCATCAGATAATAACATTCTGTAGGCGTGCTTGCCCGTCGGCAGCCTGCCCGCCACCCAGAGCTCCTCCCGGGCACACTGCAAGGAGAAAGCAACTCACGCTTTCTGGGACAACGCTGGACTTCTTAGAATGTTTGCTAAGTGACTATAAAGATGTTACAAACTGCTTGCAGCCGGTATTGATAATCTTCCAGATGAAATAGCCTGCTCAAAATCTCTAACGGCATCAGACAAGATAACTCAAGCATATAACTGCAGGTACTTCCATATTTTCCAGATTAATAAGACTTATCTTTGAAACTTCCATTTCAACAGTGACGTCCTTATCCTTTCGGGGATTTTCAAAATCTTTTGGGATCAGATAAGATGGCTTTTATATATTCCAAAGTTATAAAGAGAATTTGATGATCTTAAAAATATTCATTAAAAACTTATCTGGATTCCCGACCCATACACTTCTCCCTACCTCCCTGCCAAAAAAAAAAAAACAAACAATAAACGGTGCTGCAATAATGGGATTGTCACATGGAAAAAGAAGGAAATGTGACCCCCACCATACAGCATACAAAAAAATACCCTTATCTGATGGTATAAAAGATATGAATAGATAATTCACAGTAAAAGATAAGCAAGTTACCTTTAAATAAATGAATAATGTTTAATTTCACTCATAATAAGAGAAATACAAAGTAAAACTACACTGAGATGTCATTTCAAAACAGACTGGCCAAAAATCAAAAGCGTGACAGTATCTTCTACAATAAAGCTGTGGGAAGGAGGTACTTGCTGGTGGGTGAGCAAACTGGTAAAAACCCATATGTAGACGAATCTGGCATTTTCTAGCAAATTTTACAGGTGAATTAATGCTTTGATGGAGCAATCCCACTACTAGAAATTTACTCTGAAATTACACTTCCACAAATATAAAAAATATATGCAAGTTATTCATTGCAGCATTATTTGTAATTACCAAATATTGGGAACAACCCAAATATTCATCCATAGGGGACTGTGAATAAACTATGGTTCACCCACATATTGGAGCACTACGTAGCCATAAAAAAGAATGAGGAGGATCTCTATGAACTGAAATGGAATGATTTCCAGGATATAGAGTCAAGTGATTAAAAGCACAGTGGAAAAAAAATATTCATAGTATACTATTTTTGCATAAGAAAAAAGGAGAACTATCCATATACACGCATGCACAGGCATACCTCATTTTATTGGGTTTCAGTTTATTGTGCTTCACAGATACTGTGTTTTTTTTGTCACAGATTGAAGGGTTGTAGCCACCCTTCGTTGAATAAGCCTATCAACACCATTTATCCAACAGCATGTGCTCACTTTGTGTGTCTGTGTCACATTTTGGCATTCTTGCACTACTTCACACTTTTTCATTGTTATTATATGTATGATGGTGATCTGTGATCAGTGGCCTTTGATGTTACTATTGTAATTGTTTTGGGGCACCACAAACTGAGCCCATATAAGACAGTGAATAAATACAAGTTGTTGTGTTCTGACTGCTGCACTGATGGCCACTCCCTCGTCTCTCTCTCCTTGAGCGTCCCTACCACCTGAGACACATCATGTTGAAATTAGGCCATTCAATAACCCTCCAGTGACCTCTAAGTGTTTAAGTGAAAGGAAGAGTCACATGTCTCTAGGTTTAAATCAAAATTTAGAAATGATTAAGTTTAGTGAGGAAGGCGTGTGGAAAGTCGAGGCAGGCTGAAAGCTAGGCCTTTCATGCCGAACAGCCAAGTTATGAACACAAAGGAAAAGCTCTTAAAAGAAATTTAAAATCCTATCTCAAAGAACAAACATAGGATAAGGAAGTGAAAAAGCTTGGTTGCTGATAAGGAGAAAGTTTCAGAGGTCTGGATAGAAGATCAAACAAGCCACAATACTCCCTTAAGCCAAAAATAATTCAGAGCAAGGCCCTAACTCTCTTCAAGTCTGCGAAGGCTGAGAGAGGTGAGAGAAGCTGCAGAAGAAAGTCTGAAGCTAGCAGAGGTTGGTTCATGGGATTTAAAAGAAACAAACTAACTCCGGAACGGAAGAGTGCGAAGTGAAGCAGCAAGTGCTGATTTAGAAGCAAGTTATCCAGAAGATCTAGGCAGGATAATTTTCAGTGTGGATGAAACAGATTTATATTGGAAGAAGAGGCCATCTATGACTTCCATAGCTAGAGAGGAGAAGCCAATGCTAGCCTCAAAGCTTCAAAGGACAGGCTGACTCTCTTGTTAAGGGCTAATTGATGATTCTAAGTTGAAGCCAAAGCTCATTTATCATTCTGAAACTCCTAGAGCCCTTAAGAATTATGCTAAATCTACTCTGCTTATAGTTTGTAAATGGAACAAGAAAACCTGGATGACGACACATCTGTTTACAACAAGGTTTATTAAATATTTTAAGCCACTGTTGAAACCTACTGCTAAGAAAAAATGGGATCCATTCAAAATATTACTGCTTATTGACAACGTACCTGGTCACCCAAGAGCTCTGGTGGAGATATACAATGAGATTATGTTGTTTTATGTCTGCTAACACAACATTTATTCTGCAGCCCATGGATCAAGTCTTGTTTTTTAAGAAATATATTTCATAAGGCTACAGTTACCATAGGCAGTAATTCCTCTGACAGATCACAGCAGGGTCAATTTAAAACCTTCTGGAAAAGATTTACCATTCTAGATGCCATTAAGAACATTTATGGGGTGGGCCACGGTGGCTCAGCAGGCAAGAACGCTTGCCTGCCATGCCAGAGGACCTGGGTTTGTTTCCCAGTGCCTGCTCATGTAAAAAAAATTAATTAATTTAAAAAAATGGCAAGAAGAACATTTATGATTCATGACAGGACAGAAAATGTCAACATCAGCAGTTTAGAAGGAGTCGATTCCAACCCTCATGGGTGACTTTGAGGAGTTCAATACTTCAGTGCCGGAGGTCACTGCAGCTGTGGTAGAAATAGCCAGAGAACTAGATTTGGAAGTGGAGCCTGAAGACGTGACTGAATTGCTGCAATCTCATGATAAAACTTGAGCAGATGAGGAGCTGCTTCTTATGCACGAGCAAAGAAAGTGGTATTTTGAGTTGGAATCTACGTCCAGTGAGATGGAATGTACTTCCAGTGAAGATGCTGTGAACCTTGTTGAAATAACAACAAGGAATTTAGAATATTGCATAATCTTAGTTGATAATGCAGTGGCAGGGTTTGAAAGGATTGACTACAATTTTGAAAGAAGTTCTACTGTGTGTAAATGCTATCGAATAGCATCACATTCTACAGAGAAATCTTTCATGAAAGGAAGAGTCAATTAATGCAGGAAACTTCATTGTTGCCTTATTTTTAAAAAATTGCCTCAATTACCCCAACCTTCATCAACCACGACACAAATCAGTCATTAGCTGTCAACACTGAGGTAAGAGCTTCCACCAACAAAACGTTTACGACTCACTAAAGTTTTAGATTGTGTTAGTAATTTTTTAGCAATAAAAAATTTTTAAATTAAGGTATGTTCTTTGCTTTTTGAATACATTATGCTATTGTACACTTAGACTACATAATAGTATAATCATGACTTTTATATGCACTGGAAAACAAAAAAAAATCTTGTGACTCTCTTTACTGTCATATTTGCTTTATTGCAGTCGTCTGGAGCTGAACCCACAATATCTCCAAGGTATGTCTGTATATCTCCTTACTTTTACAAAAATAAAATCGAGAAGGATAAATGAAAACCAATTAATATAGCTACCTACAGGAGTTGAGTGGATGGGTGGAGGGATAAGGTATGAGCAGGACTTCTGTGAGTAGAATTTCTTTCCTAGTTTTAACAGTCTTAACTTTTAAGTTATGAAAAAAGAAAATTTTAACATTGAATACAGAAACATATGAATCTTACTATGTACTAGATAGAGAACATAGCCACACAGAAAAATGAATTAATTCAAGTAACTTTTAAATATAATACTAAAACTCTGTATTCTTAGTAGAATATATCTCAAGACCAAATGAATTTCAAAGACTCTCGAACTTTACTTATTAGCCTTATTGTTAGCAGTGTTACGGGTAGTTGTATTTCTGAAACTATTTTGTGTTTATTGTAAGTCAGTACAAAGGAGTAAACATATTGATGCTGAGAACCAGTTGCCACTGTAGGATAAGGAATGGAAATATGGAGTTGGGAAAACTGAGGGAACAACCTCTTGCTTGGGCTTTGAACTTAGAAATCATTATGAATTCATGACTTAAACATTTTTTCTAGCTCTGTTTACAAATGCTCCCAGAAACAATGGCACTTCAGCAGTGACGAGCACACCTTGTGCTCAGTTATTTGTTTCTAAATACCATTTCCCACTAGGAGAAAGCAGGGCTTAGCGATGCGGCTGACTCCTGGGCTGGGGCAGGGAAAGTAACTTGTGATACTGAGTCATCTGTGTCAGAAAGCAAAACAGTGCAAAGATTAACGGGGTTATTTCAAAAAGACAAAGGAGCATTGGAGAAAAAAAAACAAAATAAACTTGATGAATCCATAGCAATACTCAAAAGGGAGAGAAAGAGGTGGAAGGAGGAAACAAGAAAGAGGGAGAAAAAGGTCAAGGCAGCTAGTGAGAGAGCAAAAGATTTACAGAAAATTGCCAGCAAGTAAGGCGGGGGAAAGTGGAAATAATGAGAAAAATCACTATTTTGCCACTTTCAACAAATTAATTGATAAAGACAAGTATCCATGGATGTTAAAACCATTTAGTGAAAAATTATCGGGAAATAGGAACTTCACAAATTCTCAGTGAATCACCCCACACATTGCTGATTACAAGGAGAAAGTACCCTTAACCATGAAGAGTTCTGCATTCACCACCTTACCTGAGCGGTCACATACTCCAATCTGAAGCATAAAGGAGAACTTTGGAGCTATCAAGTAAGATTTTTTTTCCCCACGCAGCTTTTATTTTGAAATATTTCAAACTACAGAAAAGTTTAAAGAATAATACAATCTTCATCGCCAGCAGTGCAACAAAGGGATGCAATGGCCTCTTGATGGGATTCAGTAGAAAGACACAACATTGCCTATGTCATATCCCCACCAAAAAAGTTTAACAGGAATATACTCATGAGGAAATATGACTAATTCAGAATTGAGACACTCCATAAGACAACGGGCCTGGACTTCTCTGAAATATCAGTGCCAGGGGAAAAATGTATGGGTTCTGCTCAGAATTTAAGGACAGTAAAGAGACAGAGAATAAGATACATAAACCTTGACTGAGTCATGGTTCAAAAAAAAAAGGAAACAAAAAGACTTACGAAAGGGGTGCATGCTTGGTTCAGTGGTAGAATGCTCACCTTTCATGCAGGAGACCTGGGTTTGATTCCAGGACCATATGCCCCACCCCACCCCCCCAAAAATAAGAGTTATGAAAGGCTTTTTAGGGGTCGGTTGTGGAAAATTAAATATAAACTATATATTGGATATATTAGAGAAGTGTTTATTTTCTTAGGCATGAAAATAGTATTGTAAATGTAGGAGAACATTCTTATTGTTAGGAATAACAGACTAAAGAATTTAGGAGTGAAATGTTACGATGTCTGAAACTTATCTTTACATAGTTCAGAAAATATCTCTATCTGTCTGTCTGTCTATCTATCTACCCAAATAGAGGAAGAGAGAGGGCAAATGTGGCAGAATCCGACAGGTGAATTTAGGTATAGGATATATTGGTGTTTATTGTATTATTCTTTAAACTTTTCTGTAGTTTGAAATATTTCAAAATAAAAGCTGTTGTGGGAAAAAAAAAATCCTACTTGATAGCTCCAAAGTTCTCCTTTATGCTTCAGATTGGAGTATGTGACATATTCTCATAGTGTATGGTTAGAAAAAGAAGGGACATCTTTGGATGCAGAGAAAATTCTCATTGAAGGCAACAGTTAGGTGTCTGAGATTTAGAGTCAGGCAGATCTAGGCAAGTCACTCAACGCCTCTAGGTTCAGATCCCTGGGCTGTAAAATGAGATGAGTAATGGCTCCTGTGTAAAGCACTGGCCTCCTCGTCATGCGGATTAGTGAGTCAAGCCATGGCCCCACTCATAAACATTTGCTCTCGTTCTCAGAGTGTGGGATCTTAGACATGGCCTTCCACTGTCTTGGGGAAATAGATGAAAGCCATTCTTCTCAGACTTTAATTGCATACAACTCACCTGGGAATCCTCTTGTTAAAATGCAGATTCTGGAGGACTGGGGTGGAGCCAAGCTGCCCCATGTATATTGTTGACCAGGGACAATTTTTGAGTGGTAAGGGATTGGGAGATTTCTTGTATAATACTGTTCTCCATTTTGTTTCTAAGCACATCATACCCTTTCTCTGATGAAAATTACTCCCTCCCATTTACATACTAATTTGGGGGTTCACTGGTTTTAAATATTTTTACTAATTAAATTCATCGTAGTGTCTATGACACTTAGATGTTTTTATATAAAATGTCCTATGACCCAGGTTAGAAATACTAGTTTTAACACCATCCATTTATCCATTTATTTATTTTCTGAAGAGTTTCCCCTGAAAGTCCCAAGGTTGAAAAATGATGAGTAATAGGAAGATCATGTAAAGAGAATGTAGACAAAATTCATCACATTTCCATCTTTAAGAAAATGTCAATGATCTGGGAGGGAAACAAAAAGAGGATGTACTTTGAGGTTAAAATGCTCAAAATTTCCAAAAGGTAGGGGAAATTTCAATGGTTCTTGATATTTGGGGGGAGATCACAGAGCCCTTTAAAATCTGGTAGACACACTACCAAGAAAAATGGATTCCAGGACGTGATCCACACAATTTAGGAACTCACAGAGCTCTGGAGCTCGCCCATGGATGAGCATTACAACCTCATGAATAGAGGACCTGGTGGAACTGGAGGGCATCCCTCACCCTCCAGTACCGCCAGGTAACCAACCCATCTACAGTTCTGTCACTGAGAAGCACTGCGCTACCACCAGAAAAAGAGAGAATCTGTACACGGGGAAGTGGATTTTGCAGTATAACTTTGAGAAGTAATAAAATGGATTCAAAACTAGTGAGCTGGATCAAAAACACTAGGGCTTTGGAACAGATTGTCTTAGGGAGGGGAGAGACATGAAGATCAGAGCTACTTCAAAACACCCTGCTTGCAGAACAGTCTGGCAGAATTAGGCTTCAGGTACGGTAGGATTCTGGGAAGGAGCTGACTGCCTTGTTTTGTTCACACAGAGAACCTCCACTCTAATCCTCTCAAGCGCCTCTGGGTCTGGAATCTTTATTCAACAAAGCTGAAGAGCTTCTTTAACTCAGGAATTCGTGTGGTTAACAAAATGACTTATTGGAAGTGACTGAACCCCACTCTGTTGGGAGAACTATTTATGGTTGTGGTACAAGTCCACAATCTGCACACTACAAAGGAGGTATAGTGTGTTCCGCTGGGAGTTTCCATCCTTCCTCCGAAGGCTGCGGTAGGTAAGCGAATGTTCTCGGGGCAGGCTTTGTCTAGACCCTGGTCTGCCTGCCTCCTCCTTGCCCTTGCCACTGCAGATACTTTGTGGAACAGCTTTAGTAGAGCCAGCACCTGCTCATATTACAGCGCTCATGAAACACTGTGCCTTTATCCATTGATTCCTGTAGGAGGCACTGCATCCCTCCAACACACACTGTGAGATGCTGGCTGTGAATGGTGATGGTGGAACTCACCCTCTCTGGAGCCCATGTACTCCAGCCCTTCGCTCCTGCAGAACTACCTTCCCCCTGCTTCAGCAATGCCATTTCAGTAGTTTGTCAACAGAAGGAGCCCTTCCAACTTCTTATTTTCTGTCTCAAAACACATTGCCCATTAAATTAAACAAGGAAACATGATGCTTCATATGTAGCTTCATTAACGTCCCTCAGAAGACAGAGGTCAAGACACACCTTCATGCCCGCATGGTGTGGGTTCACTAAGTGTTCTGCTTGCTCTACAGGGTGTTATGTTGGTTGGAGTCCAGGCAATAAAACCTGTGTGTCAGGAAGGGCAGCTGCAGACATCCTGCAGGCTTCCTAGACCTTCTTCTCCTAAACCCAGCTAAGTATATTCCAAAGGGGTGCTAGAGCCGACTCATATGGGCTCGCAAGAACCAATTGTTGAATTTTCAGGGGGGTGGATGTTACTGGCTGGAAATTGGCCCTGTGGAAATATTTGCACCAAGGAAATTGACAAACACTAAAGATCAGGGTTCTTCCTCCCACACCCAAGCTAGATATTAAATATTTACCAGCACACTACTACACTACTATTAGTAAAATTAGCCCAATATGCAATAGTGGTAAGCACACAGGTGTTTGAGTCAGGCTGATTTGAACAACAGTCTTAGGTTTCCACTAACTATATTACTTAACTTTAATTTTCCAAAGTAAAATTGAGATTTCAAAAAGTACTATTACCAGGTAACACTGATTTCTCACTCCTCCTATTTCCATTTGGAGAAGTTCCATTAGAATAAGACTCCTGAGATTTCTCTGATCCAAAGCAAGGGAGGAATGACTTACATGATCGGAGAATTTAGGAGAAGCTCAACATGGGTGTGCTGGTTTGAAAGGATGTATGGACCCTAGAAAAGTCATGTTTTAATCAAAATCCCATTTCATAAAACGACAGAATAATCCCTATTCAATACTGTATGTTTGAATCTATAATTAGATCATCTCCCTGGAGATGTCTCCCAATCAAGAGTGGTTGTTAAACTGGATTAGGGGAGATGAGTCTTCACCCATTTGGGTGGGTCTTGATTAGTTTCTGAAGTCCTATAAAAGAGGAAACATTTTGGAGAATGAAAGACATTCAGAGAGAGCAGAGCAGAACGACGTAGCCACGAGAAGTAGAGTCCACCAGCCACTGACCTTTGGAGATGAAGAAGGAAAACGCCTCCTGGGGATCTTTATGAAACTGGAAGCCAGGAGAAGAAGCTGGAAGATGATGCCGTGTTCGCCATGTGCCTTCCAGCTGAGAGAGAAACCCTGACTGTGTCCGCCATGTGCCTTCTCAACTTCATCGGCCTTCTTGAACCAAGGTATCTTTCCCTGGATGCCTTAGATTGGACATTTCTATAGACTTGCTTTAATTGGGACATTTTCTCAGCCTTAGAGCTGTAAACTAGCAATTTATTAAATTCCCCTTTTTAAAAGCCATTCTGTTTCTGGTATATTGCATTCCGGCAGCTAGCAAACTAGAACAGTGGGTGACTCTGCCATCTCAGCACTTAGCGTGAAACCTCATGTTCAAGGTCATTGCCTGGGCACCATCTATCATGTATACAGTATGGCCAGCATAAAGAGGACAAAAAGGGCATGGCTCCTTCCTTTAAAGACACGTCCCCAAATTTACACATGATACTTGTGCTTATATTCCATTAACCAGAACTTAACCATATGGCCATCCCACCTGCAGGGAAGGCTGGAAAATTATTTTATTACAGCAAACTATGTGTCCTGCTAAAAAACAGGATTTCTTATAATATTGAAAAAAGTGAAGAACAGATACTGGGGGGAAATGAATAGTTTCTGCGGTGGCATACAAACACTGGACACATAGCCTTCCTCACAGTAAGTGTTTGATGAAATTTAGCCATCATTATTTTCTTATCAAAAGCATCCATGTTATTCTGGTCCACCATGCCTGTAATCATATGGAAAATTAGAAGCCAAAATATCCCTTTGCCAAAACGTTTTTATTATTTTCTAGAGTCCTCTGTTTAAAATCCAAACACCTTCTAGAATAGGCAATACACTAAAAGGAAGAAGCGATTAATGTATTAGCACTCATTGCTGCCTGTGTGTACAAGTCCCCATGGGAAGCAGGGAAGGAATTGGGACATTTCGATTGAGTGGGAAACTAGAATCATGGGTTGGGGTGGACGTTGTCCAACAGGTGCATACCTGGGGGCCTGGGGGTGGGAGAGGGACGAGGGGACCTGAGACCATAAGGACCACAAGGGGCGGACACTGAAATGGGTGGTGGGTAGATGCCAAACTTCTTCTAATTCCTTATTTTGCCAAAAGCTGACCTTGAATTTTTTAATGAAACATAATCTGGACTTTTGCTTCCTTCTCTGTAAAATACGGTATTTCTCTTGATGCCTAATTCATATCCTTCTCCTTCTATTCAGCTAAGACATTTTCTAGAAACCTTCCTTGACTTGCCCTCCACCAGCTGTGGCTGGATCCCTTACAGCAGGGGCAAATGCCATGTGCTGTCTGTGGGAACTCTCTGTTTTCCCCAATTGACATGGAGATAATAATATCTATCTGATAACATTGTTGGGAGGATTAAATGAACCAATACATGTTAATCACTTAACAGTGCCTGGCACACAGTAAGTGCCATATACATTTTTGATATTGTTATACTTATTTCTGGGCTATATATCATTGTACTACAATTTTCTAAAGTCAGGGATTTTTGTCTCTGGACAGAATGGTGTCAGAATGATAAATGTGGCCACCTGATTACTTCCTCCCAGGAGGTTGTGAGCATTGTTCCTGCACGAGTCACCACCACTATGACATGAACATATTAAGTATGAACCAGAAGGTTCCTGGAATTGGTCTATGCTCATTTAGGTTCTGGAGCATTCTACCATGTCCTTACATAGGGAAAGAAACAATTCATTCCTTGATTCATTTAACAAACACTATGCTAGGTGTTAAAGTCATACTGAAATTATAACAGCATTATTCACAATAGTCAAAAGGTGGAAACAACCCAAGTGTCCATCAAAGATGACCGGAAAAACAAAATTTGATATATATACATACAGCAGAATATTCTTCATCCATATAAAGGAATGAAGTTCTGATACGTGTGACAACACAGATGAAACTTGAAGATATGTTGAATGAAATAAACCAGACAAAAAGGACAAATATTGTATGAATTCACTTGAATGAAATACCTAGAATCAGAAAATTCGTAGAGTCAGAAAGTAGATTACAAGTTACCAGGGGCTGAGAGGTGGGGAATGGGGAGTTATGTTTAATGGGTACAGAATTTCTGTTTGGGGTGATCAAGAAGTTTCAGTCATGCATGGCGGTGATGAGAGCATAGCGTTGTGAATGTAATTAACGTCACTTAATTGTACACTTAAATGTGGTTAAAATGGGGAATCTTGCATTGGATACAAAACAGAAAGTTTAAAACAGAAACAAAAAAAAAAAGAAAGAGTGAGGCGCAAGGCATGCTCCTTTAAGCCCCCTACAGTCTTGTGGGAGATGAGACCTCCACCACAGTGAGAGCAATGCCGATTGTCGCCTGTAATATATCTGTCTATGTAACATAAAGCAGTTAGAAGGGTTTATTGAATAGACCACTCCCTGCTGCAAATGACTAAAACCCAACTCAGACTAGTTTAAAGGAAAGAGGTAATTTTTCAGTTCATTCACTGATTCATTTATCCAAAAATAGATAAACGATGTCCAGTAAAATTTTCAGGCATGACTAGATAGACATCTATCTTTCTCTATCTCTTAGCTGTACTTCCCTCTGTGTTGGGTTTATTCCCAGTCCGACTATCCTCACGTGGGGAAAAGACAGCACAAGTCTTGTCTGCTGGCTCGGCCATGTCCACTGAAACAGGAGCCGAGGCCTACGGCTGGTTCTCATAGGTCTGGGTGAGCCTGACTCCACCCCTGTGTCAGTCTCTGGGGCTCTGAACTGGAACTTCTGCAGAGTGAGTTGTTACAACGGTACACCATGGGAACACATGTTCAGAGCACAAAGGAGACAAATGATCCCTTTATTGCTTGCAAAGTATAAGGAGTCCAGAAAGGGCAAATAACTCCTTGTTACTTATACAGCACATAGAGTCCTAAAGTACAGGGAAAGAAGTCCCAGCAGCCCAGCTGCTCCACGTTGGGGTGAGATGCAGGCAGCACACAGCCCATTCTGCCTTGAGGAGAGACCCATCCATGCTATGAGTGTGGGGTTTATCCACTTGGGAGGGGATGAGGTGGGGTGGGTGGCTGCTACTGAGAGCACCTGTTCTGATAAACTTCTGAGGCAGCTTGTTCCCATTTTCCACGTTTAAGTTCTAGAGGCATTTTCATTAGACATAGCGTCCCCCCAGCTTGTGGAATGGCACATGTTAGGGAACAGGTGGGGACAGCTGGAAGGCTGAAGGACGGCCACTTAGTGTGTGTTCATGACTTCCCCAGAGAAGGAGATGGGAGTGGGTGAGGTGTGGGCAAAGACCACCTAATGGGTGTCCCCTGTTTCCCTAGCAACTTTAAGATCAAGGGCCCACCCTGTGGGGCTGAGGTGGAATCAGACCCACTAAAACCTATGGATTAACGGTGGGAGGAGTGATTTCCTCAATGAACTTTGGCATACTATTACCAAAAGAAGGCAGACTGAAATACAAAAAAAAAAAAAAAAAGCCGTCTACCATTAGAGATCAGCTCATTGAGCCTAAGGGGTGAGGTGGGGGGATGGGTTTCCAAAAACAATCTCGTAGAAGATTTGATAAGTTTTAAAGGCATTAGGAATTCAGCCAGCAGGCCAGAAAACTCAAAGCAAAGGGAAAATCTGGGAAAAGACTTAAGGATGTGGCAGTGTGGTTTATTTAGAGATATGTGTAGAGTTAGGATACAATTTGGGGGGGTTAATAGACAATGAGGTGGAGAAGACAGAGAACCAAGAAGTCAGCAAGAAGGACTTTGTGAGTCCAAATGAGGATAGTTCAGATACATGCGTCTTCAGAGTTTATGGAGATTTTTCATATTATTTCATATCATAAAAGAAACCAATCCAACACAAAAGAAAATGGAGGATAGAAATTGCATCTTATTTATCTTTGTATACCCGTTGCCTGGCAAAAGGTTTTGATAAATGTTAATGGATCTGAAATGTAAATCTATTTGGAAATAAATTGGACCACCTGTGTTAACCATCCATGTAGCACAGTGCCTGATACATTTTAAGTGCTCAGTAAACGTCAACTATTATGTCTTAGTGATCATTAAGTCCATTTTTGATGACATATACTTATAGTCCATCTTTCCTCAAACTTTGGGCAATTTATTGCTACTTAATTCTCAGGAAACTTGGAACAAGACTTTGAGATGTTTTTAATTCTAAAACTTCATTTTCAGGCATGTACCCTGATCATCAGACAAAAAAGCTTACTGCTGCTGTCTGGTGACTTGCAAACCAAGAAATTTAAATCAACTTTTTGTATTTAGAAACTCTAAGAGAAAAAGGACCCACAAAAGCCACATAGAGAGTGGATCTTCAAGAGCGGTGAGGATTCTTTGTTATTTGTGCAACACTGAGGTCAGTTCGCCCTTTGATGAGTTTCTCAGTTAATTTCATGCCTCTGCTACAAGTCTAGTCTCCCCGCTTTCCCAGCACCCCCAGGAATATCTGAAATAACAGAGTCATATGAACCACTCTACTTGGAAACATGTTTACCATAAAGTCATAAAACTAGAACTTATTAGATGCTGATGACATCCGAAATAATACTAAATAAATAAGTCAGAGAAGAGGAACAGAAAGTGGAGAGGGGAGTGGAGTAGGAGACGCACTTTTAAATAGGGTGATCAGGGTAGTGTCTCTAGGAAGGGGAATTTGATCAAAGACCTGAAGGAGATGAAGGAGCACTCATGCTAATAACTGGAGCAAGAACGTTCCAGAAAGGGTTCAGCAAGTGCAAGGGTACTAAGGCAGGTACATGCCTGGAATGTGCCTAGCTGGAAGCACAAAGAGGAGAACATAGGGGGTGAAGTCAAAAGGTAGCAGGCCACACTGTGTGGGCCCTTGCTGGCATTTGGGAAGATTCACAGTTCCTTTTCTAGCAGAATGCTTATTACTCATTTGTCTTCTCTGTGTTCCATCATCTTCCCTTTCTCCTGCATTTTTTTCTTTAACTTAGCAGATACTTTCTCTTTCTCAATGGCCCTAGGCCTTTGCTGTTCTCTGTGCTCAGAATCCCACCCCCCACCCACTCTTCTGGAAGCAGCACCAAGATTTTTCTCCAGGAAGCCATTACCCACTCCCCTCTCTCGGGCTGGCCCCACAGACTGTCTATGTCGCTGGAATTAAAATCCTCACAAGATGGAGAATGACTGAAGATGATTCATTCTGATTCTCGTACCCTGAAAAGATTGTCCATTAATTTTTGGTCCCTGGTTCCTCCGACCTGCCCTGGTTTCTGTCCTTTCTGGGACTTGGTTGTCCAGCTTTTCTCTCAATTCCATAATCTGCAAGACCTTCCAGCATGTTCATTTTTAACTTAAGAACCCCTACCTGGTCATCAGTCCACCTTGGCCCCTCTCGTTGTTTTGACTCATAGCATACGATGTCCCTGTTAATGCTAGGTTGTGGACTTGTGAGAAGACACCTGTACAGCTGCCAGGAATTGGTCATCCTAACTAAAACTTCATTCTGAAGAAATTGCTAGGATTATGAACAGGATAGTTTTGTTTTAATTTCTCTTTAAACAAAGTGAATGCTATTTGCTATGATGTGTCACTGCTACAAGGGATAGAATAACAATAAATAAATTAATAAAGAACAGGATTCAACATTGTGATTAGGCACACAGGCTGTGGAATCAGAAGCTTGAGTCTGCATCTCAGCTTTACCACCCAGTAACTCCAGGATCTTAGGCAAGGACATATTTGATTTGGTTCCCCTAGAAGATCACTCTGAGACAATGATTTAAGTCCAAGTATTGATTCAGGAGATGATCCCAAGAAACACCAATAGGAAATGAGACCGGAAAGCAAAAGCAGCCAATGGAAGTTCCATTATCAAGGTCCTGGAGCATAAGCACACCAGGAATCTTTATGAGCTGATCCAGAAAACTCGCCTCAGCACCCTCCCACCTGAGGAACAAGGGAGCTGGGTGCCTGGGGTGTCTGTACACCAACACCCCTCAGTCTTTGGTTAAAGGCTGCGGGTGGGGGTGGCAAGGGTGGCAGTGGCATTGGTTCCCCAGCATCTGGCAAAGGGGTGCAGAGCATGGCAATGGACAGTCAGGCAGTGCCCACGGAGGGGTGTAGGAGGGGCATTGACCACAGCCACCACACTAACTGGCTCTGTCGGCATCAGTTTGCCCATCTGTACAGTGGGAATAACAATACCACCTCTCAGAGTGTTACAAAGACCAAATGAGATGATGCGTGTATACTGCATAGCCCACAGTGTCCACAAAGAGCTCAGCAAATGTGGCCTTTTGTGAAACGGTAGAAAAGGGAAGCACATGGAAAGTCCAACAGGAATGAGGAAGGATGGTGGAAAGTGGTAAATAGGGGGAAAAACTTTCATGAATTAAAAATACAAAACAGATCTTGTGAGAGAGTGTCGTTCAGCACATCCCAGCAGCAAATGACTTCCTGTGAAGGGCCTTTGAGAGATTTTCTTCTTCACAGCATCAGAGCCCTCCATCCATCCCTCCCGACCCCACCAAGCTGATACATACAGTGGGAGGGAAGGGGACAGGAGAAAGACTATTTTTTCTGAAATCATGCTTCTGCCTTATGGCCTTTACTGATGAGGAGGGTAATCAGTTCTTTCAAGGTAGTAACTATGCAAGTTTCTGCCCTTTCTAAGAGGGGAAAGATATTGGTTAGAAAATAAATGAAATGAAAGCCCTTTTATCAATTTTAAATCCATTAATTTTATATCAATTATTTTTAATGGTCCTAATATCTGATTTTTTTTCCTTCATCTCTTCTCTATTTCTGCACCCTCCTTTGCTCAGATCCTCACCATTGCTTATGTAGAAACTTTCTTCAATACTTTAAAAATATTTTTATTGTGGAATATAACATGTACATAGAAAAGCAATACATTTCAAAGTTCAGTTTAACATGTGGTTATAGAGCAAATTTCAAAGTGTAGTATGGATTACAGTTCCACGCTATATAGAAATGTCTATATCATGTCTCAGTAGTGATAGTCATTTGTTAAATCCTGACTTCTCAGTTACACCTCGTCGCTCTCCATTTCTCCTCCCCCTTATGGCTAGAAGGCATTCTCAGTCCCACGGTGCCAGGGCCAGGCTCATCCCTGACTTCCTTCGATATTTATTTCCTTTACAAATATTTATGGCACTGCGGGTAGACCACCGGCAACGTCCCTACCCTGCTGGAGCGTGCCCTCAGTGTGGAGTGTGGGAGAAGACAAATGACAAATAATGCATAATTTGTGACTTGGGGGTATCAAGAGCTGGGAGAAAACAAAGGGGGCTAGGACCTATGGAGGCGCATTTGTTAGTTCCTTTGGGTGTGAGGGAGAAGGCTCGCTGGTGAGGTGACAGTTTAGTCGAGATCTGAAGGAATAAGGGAATCAAAATGTGTCAATACCTGGAAAAGAGCAGTACAGGCAGGGGAGCAGAAAGTACAAAGGCCCAAAGGCAGGAAAGTGCCTAGGGCATCTGAAGCACAGCAAGGAGGCAGATGTAGCTGCGGTAGAGTGAGCAAACGAGAGCCTGCGGCAGTAGAAGACGACATCAGAGGGGCTAAGGTCAGCGCTGGCACTCATCCTTTATTAGGTTCACTTGTCTGTCTCCTTCATCAAATTGTGAGCTCCTTGGAGGCAGAGAACTTATCCAGATGTCATTGCATCCCAGGTACCTGGCACAAAGAAGAGGCTTGGTGGATGTTTGTTGACTGACCCAATCAGCAGTCATGACCTGGTGACATAGAGCAATGGTCTTTGAGTCAGATGGTGGTTTTCAAGGCACGTGCCACTGACCTTGTCTGTAGGAAAAGAGGTTCCACTTCTCAGACATTAAAAGGCCTTCGGTGAGCTACCTGTGTGAAACAGCCAGAAAGGGGGCCTGACCAGAATAGGTGCTTAACAGATATCCGCTACCCCTCTTTCCCCATCCTGAGGTCCAGTTTGCCCTGCGTCAGTCCCACCCCACCGGTGCTGGAATACCTGCCAAGAAAGTGCCACTTTCTGTGAACACGTGGATTTATTTAGCACAGCTTTCTTACATTTCAGAACCAAGATCAATGTTTCAGCTGAAATATTTTCCCCACCACTCACCAGTAAGATTACTTCATTGATCTTTCGACCATCATATTTGCTGGTAAGCCAGAAGGCGCGTCTCTAATGTGCGGCTGCGTGCTTGAGTGGAGTCCAGGGGCTGGAAATAAGCAGGAGAGCGTGCTCC
Source organism: Myrmecophaga tridactyla (assembly GCA_004026745.1). Lineage (NCBI taxonomy): Eukaryota > Metazoa > Chordata > Mammalia > Pilosa > Myrmecophagidae > Myrmecophaga > Myrmecophaga tridactyla. The sequence goes on from PVIY010004746.1 coordinate 38,163, forward strand.
CTGCTACTTAGGCCAATCAATGCAATGGTTTTAAAGGAACTAACTCACTTCCTCGGAAATTCAAGCATCTATTTTTAACAACTCCTCGCCTGTGAAATATTTATCATAGGCAGGTGGCATTGTGCTCTCTGAGAAGAGCAAGTGTCCTCAGAATTAGATGCCATTGGGCAGTGGTGGCAGCGACCCCAACCACAGGCTCCCCGTGTGTCACTCTCTGTCCTTTGTCCAGTGCCTGCAGCGGTCCCGGGAGGCAGGCGAGGGCCCTTCATTCTGAAGACAAGACACTCAAAGGCCAAGAGCGCAGAAATAATTCACCCAAGGTCACAGAGACACTAAGTGGGGAAGGCAGGACTGCAGTTGGTCCAGCGAAGGCGCATGGGTATGCTGCTGGTAGAAGCACAGGCCCCGTGGGTTCTTCCAGTGGGTACGGCCCTGCGAGCGTGTCCCCACGGAGTCCTCTGGTCCCCTGCAGTGCCTGGACAAGAGGCAGCCTTCCCCCAGCCCCAGCCTCAGTGCCCGCCACAGGGGATAGCACCCCAGACCGCTCCCTGCCTCTTAGGCTGAGGCGCATCTTTGGAGAAATCAAAGGTTTCAGCGGCATCCCTGTGCCTTTGTTTTGGAGACTGTGCTTTTGAGACTGCCCAGGTGACCGCTGTTGCAGAAGCTGTTGCAGAGAGTGGCTGCCTCCTCTACGATGGACTGGTGATAATGGCGGTGATGATGATGATGGTTAAAAGTGTCATGTGTCCCATGCTGACTGCACGCCCAAGGCTGTACCGAAGGCTTGCAAAATTTCATTTAATTCGTACCGTAACCCTGTGAGGTGAAAATGAATGTCTCCATTTCACAGATGAGATACCTGAGGCCTAGAAAGGTGAAAGAAATGACTCGTTCTAGATGACACAGGTCATAAGAAACCCGTACAGCCAGCACTCAAACCTGGGTCTGGCTGACCATATAAGCCATTCCCTTAGCCTTCTGTAGCACTGCTGGGAAAAGGGTCAGTATTAGTCATTAGGCGGCATTGCTCCAGCCAGACTTAGGAGGCAGAGTTCTTTCCAGGCAAAGGATGTTCATTCATCCCTAATTCATCCATTCCCCTTGCCTGGAATGTTGCACTGCTCTCCTGGGTTTGAGGAGTTAATCCTCTTATCCTTCCCGTCTCATGGTCAGGTTTCACCTCCTCCAGGGAGACTTCCTAACCTGACATACTCTCCTACCTCTGTGGTCTCACAACGCTCTGCATTCCCTACCCTGGAGTGGATCTCCGTTTTATGGAGCCCAGTCACAAAGTATAGTCACACAGAGAATGACTTGTGGGGTAGACATTAACACCTGAACTAAACAGGCAGCTAGAGCTTAACCTTCATTCCTCTTCTGGTTTGGGGAGTTTTTGTTTTTTTTTTTTTAATGCTTGATATAGCATAATCACAGTACTTTATGGCTTTATGTTTAATCAAAGTATTTGGAGTTTATTTCTCCAAGGCATTGAACTATCTCATCTCTGCAGATAAGCCAAAGTTCAAATGATTTAAATTGTAATTGCTGTAATTCCGATTTTGAGTTGCTGAACTTTATATTCAGCATCCCTAAAAGTTATAACTCATGAAAAAGTGACACAGCCAGTGCAGACTTAACCTGAGGCTCTAAATATGAAAACTTGTTATTATAATTCCAGTGGTCAGCTTTATCTGCAGTGTCTGCTTATTACCGCTATTTTGCTTACACAGACTTGGCTGAAAGCAGATCACAATCAGTATTACACTGTATGAATAACCCACGCTGAAACGTAGAGATATTTCCTACACACAATAACAGGAACCCAATAAGATATTATTTTCCACATCTTAATAATAAGGGAACTGAGGTTCAGAAATAAGAAGTGATCTCCTTAAGGTCACACAAGCCATAAAAGCAGAGCAAAGCAGATTATGATTACAATGTAAATATCCTTTGTGCTGTGCCACACTAAATCCCCGGAGGACCAAATCGGAAAACTACTTTGAGGCTTCAGCAATCCTACGGATTTACAATTTTGTGTTCAAATTAGTCTCACTAGCTTACAAAAAATATGACATGGACAATCCAGTGTAGTCAATATTTCCATTAAACAGCTTTTCCAAAGTGCCTGTATCAGAGTTATCTAAGCATTATTCCCTTTGATTTCCTGAACGTACACTATTGTCAATTACGTGACCTGCTGTTGATACTAGCGAGTAGAACGCCCTGAAATCTTATGTCCATTTGTGGCCATTCCTCTTGTTGATACTTCAGCGCAAATCTTATCCTCACAGTCTTTGCTTACCATTCCTAGACATTTCAAAGGTTAACTCTATCCTCATGGTCTTCTGAGGAAATTAAAGGAAAGCTATGGGTTGAGCTTCAGAAGTCCCTTTGAGAGTCCTTGCTGTTGGCCTATGGCGCCAGCACACACAATCAGGCTTCTGCAAAATTCTGCCTCTCAGCCAATTAAATGAAGCAGCACTGTATCATTCCTCATTTCTCCTTTTCTGGGTACAAGTTGCTTCTCATCAGAATAACTAGTGGACTTGACATTACAGGTGGAAGCCACATCTTCCTAGATCTCTCCCCTATCTTCCTATATTGGGAGTAGAAGGGTAATGATGGGGTTATATTTTCAGTAACCCAAATCATATTTTTCTAGTTCTCTCCCAACCCCCTAAGTGTTACAAGGCCTTGAGTCTCCTCCCAACGTTTCCAATTATTTCCGGAAAGCCTGAAGCAGGGAGAGCTGCTGTGCTCACCGGCACACGATTCTGTCACCTCCTGACAGCCACCATCTCAGCTCCCATAACTAGGCTTAGTTGAGATCTCAACCACAAAACCACGGCCAGGACGACGCCGAGGGTGGCAAGGGACCCACCCAGGTCACTCCAGTGTCCACCGTGACTGCTACTGCCCCGAGAGCTTCCTGCATTGACCCCTGATATCCCGCTGTGATGCCCCACAGCTGCTCTTCTAGAATGAGGACACACTCTTTCTGTACATTTGGGGCCCTTCCGAAAGCATGCCCCAAGCAGCACTGACTCACAGAGATGTTGTGGCAAGTGTTCCTACGTTTGCACTTTGGCTCCTCCTCTAGGATTGTGTTGGGGGAGTCTAGTCTGAGGGGTGGACTGCACTGTCCTCGAGGCACCCCTCCAGACCCCAGGGATGTTGTTCTTGGACAGAATTTGCATGCCTAGATCAATGTCCTTAGGCCAAATTCTTTCCCAGGTGGCTCTAATGTCCCTTTAGCAGAGGTTCCTGCAGGGCCCACGCTGCCTTAGGCAAGGGACTCCAAGGAGCAAAAAGATTCCTCTTCACCAGGCTCCTCGGAACCAACCTTATAATTAAACCACTTGCTTCTACATTGGGTTGACCATCGCTCAACTCCAAAACAAAAGGAGAGTTGTCCGAAGGCTGGGCTGGTTGACCTCCACAATCAAAGCCCAGCAAAGTCTATCTCAAGAGGAGAAGAGGCAGAGTTCCTGGGATCCTTGCTCCTCACTCCCGTCACGTCCAGGTCAAAGCCCATGCCGTAGGATAGCCTACTCCAGCCAGCAGCTCTCTGCTACCTCATCGATCTCCTGAGCCAGAAGAAGCTCAGGATATCTGTTTGCTCCTACCTGGGGTGGCTACTTAATGGCTAAGAAGGTACTTATAACTGGAGCCAAGAATGATGCAACAATTGTGAAAGGCTTTGCAATTCTGGAATTTCTGTGATGCTCTAGTTCTGAGGTACTTACACAAACCCCATGACTTCTTCTCAGGGTGCTCTGCTTTTCTGAAAGACTACTTGCCCCTGGCCCCTTTGACAACAGTGAATGAGAGGACACTGTTGGCTCTGACAGAGCAAACGTCCTTCTGGGAATGGTTGCAGAAAAAGGACAAATGAGGACAAAACAAGTACAAATGCATGGCAAAGAAATCAACACAGCAGCCCTAATACCCAATGTTTTTTAACCCCTGTCTCTGGAGCTTCAACTTCATCTCAGGTTGCCAAAAACTACAAATGCAATTAACTTCTGCTTAGCCTCACCCATGGCTTCTCTCTCACCTAGGGGAAAAAAGTAATAACCTGACAAATGCCCTCAAGACATATTTAATGTTCTGTTCCTGTTGCTGTGCTTACAGGCAAATGGTGAGGATATAACCAAGATTTTGACAGTGAGCAATGATTACGACCTGACCAAGCCCTCTTTTCAGCATAGCATGATTTTGTCTGTGCAGTGTGAGCAGAAATTCAAGGGCACAGCAAAGAGCAGAAGTGCGGCAGATGCTCTTGACTTCTGTACACATTTCTAGCATTCATTGAGTCCCCAAGGTGTGCCAGGCACTGCGAAGTACTTACTTATCTCTTTAATCTGTACATACCCTGAAATTCCCCAGGAAACTAACACCGTTTTGGTTTGCTAATGCTGCCAGATTGCAATATGCCAGGAATGGGTTGACTTTTTCAATGGGGATTAATTAGACTATAAATTTAGAATTCTAAGGCATAAAGATGTCCAAACTAAGGCATCAACAAGAGGGTACCTTCCCTGAAGAAAGGCTGCTGGCATCCGGGGCTCCTCTGTCATACAGGAAGGCACATGGCAACGTCTGCTGATCCATTTCTCCCAGCTTCTGTTTCAATGGCTGCCTCAAAAATGTCTCTGGGAATTTCTTTCTCTCTTAGCCTCTCCTGAGGCATTTTCTTTCTCCATCTCCAGATGTGTCTGAGCTCTGAGCTCTCTGTGTCCTTTCATAAAGGACTCCAGTAAAGGTGTAAGACCCACCTTGAATTGGGTGGGTCACATCTCCATGGAAACAACCTAATCAAAAAGGTGCTGCCCACAATAGGTCAGCCCCCACAAGAATGGATTAGAAGAACGTGGCTTCTCTGGGGTACATAACAGTTTCAAACCAGCACAAACACTCAGTAACTTGCCAAGACTCCCACAATGGCAAAGAAAAATATTCATAAGAATTTCTGACCATGTCTTTAAGACATGTGTGTGTTTGTCAGGACTCCATTTCATGAGACCAAAATCCAGCTCAAACTAGTTTAAGAGAAAAAGAAAAAGGAATTATGGATGATCTAACTAACTTTGGCCATGGCTAGACCCATATAGACTAACTCTCCCTCTCTTCATTCATATTTTTATCTCAGCTTGTCATGACTTCATTGTGTACATGTGAACTTCCTTCTCCCTTGGAGAGCTTCCCCCGTGAGGTTGAAAAGACCATAAACATTCCAGCTGACATCATCATTTCTCTGGGGACTTCAGGGGAAGAGGCCTTTCTTTTCCAGAATCCGTGTGATATCTCTGGGGAGACTCTGGCTGTTTAGGTCACATGTCGCCTATTCTTGAATCAGTCACTGCACTGGGGAGGTTGAGTCCATGATTGATGGCTCACCAAGACCACACGGTGAGGAAGGCAGCGGCTCTTTGAAAGGCAGGTTACTGGACAAATAGCCCAGATGTACATCAGAAATGGAATTTCAGAGAACCAGTTGGGATTTCAATTAGATGGGATTCCCTATGAACTTGGGCCAACAGTTTTCATGGTATTAATTTCCTTGTTTCATATTCTCTCCATTATCTGGGATCTACTTGCTGAAAATAGAATTGGAATGACAAATGAGGAAGGACCAGTGAGATTTGCATATGTTTTTTAACTTGAGACAGTGATTATCATTTTTCTTTCCAGACTGAACTTATGTTGTCAGAATTGCTAGAAATCTATTAAAATATTTTTAAAAGGATGTGACAACATCTTTATGATATTCTTGGTAAAATGTTTAATCCAAATTTAATCATGAAAAAATAATGTGACAAATGCAAACACTTGGCCTAGACGCTTCAAAAATGTCAATGTCGCGGAAGATGATGATTAATTAATTAATTTTAAAAAGAGCTAAGGAAGCATTCCAGATTCAAGAGGACACAAGCGTCATGACAACTAAGCACAGTGTGTGATCCTTGATTAGAGCTCAGATTTTTAAAAAAAATTATAAATGGAATTATCAGAACAATTTGAGAAATCTGAACATCTGCTATCTATGTACTGGATAATAATGCCCAAGCACCACATTTGCTGAGTGTGATTAAGTAGAGGCGTGGCCTTGTTCTTAGGAGACCCAGGGGGAAGCATTATTTAGGGAAGAAGACATGATGATGCAACTAATTCTCAAATGGTTCAGAAAATAAACACGTTCACAATTATACCAATATGGGGAAAGAGAAGGAGGAAGCAGCGGTGGCAAAGTGTTAACTAATCGGTGAATCTGGGTGAAAGCATATGAGTGCTCAGGACGTGCTGTACTATTTTTGTAACTTCTAAGTTTCAAAACTTTCCAAATAAAAATTGGGGAGGGAGGGGAAAATGATGGTAAAGCCTCAGGGCCGTCTAAAATTTACCTCCGCCACCGTAACACGGAAAGTAAGGTCCGGAAGCTCGAGTCCTGTCACTCTGGGTCCACAGCGCGTGTCGCCCCAGCGCCGGCGCGGTGCCCCCCGCAGCCCAGAGCCCGGTGCGCGCAGGCCAGGCAGGTGAGGGAGTCGGGGGGAGCGCCTCCTGCACAGCCCGGCGAGGGCCCGATGGATGGCCGAGTCCGCTAGCAGGGTTCCAGGCATCTCCGGGTTATTAGCGTCCACTTCCCTGACCGTCCCAGGAACGAGACCAGGGGGATTCTGCAAACAAGGAGACCCGCCCACCCTCCTCCTTCTTCGCAGGCGCGGCCGCCTGTTGCTGTGGGCAGGGGTCCAGGCGAGGGAGGTCTGGGGCCTGTGGAGGTGGGAAACCCTGGCGTCCAGAGGCAGCAGAGGTGGCCACATCTGCCTCCCCACGCTCCGGGGACCTCGAGGGTCAATGGCGGACTGGCTGGGAGAATTGGATACCGTGTCCTGTGACTGGCCATGACTCAGGAGGGGACAGGAGGGGACAGCACTCTGCAGTGATGTAGGCCAGACAAAAGATTACACGAACACTTTCTAAATATCAGCAATTTAGAAATTATTAGAATGACTGGATACAGCTCGCAGACTCCATTACTAAAGGATTTAACTTCAATGTGATTTTTATTTTAGTGAACCCCTTTTCTTTTATAATTATTAAGGAAATTATTATACTGTTGTATAAATACAACAGTATTGTTGCAAGTATTTTGGAGTACAAGTCCATGAATTTTGACAATAGTCATATCTTATGTGGGTTCCTATTTTTATCCCAATGAGCACATATGACAAAAAGTCATAGCCAAATTCTTATGATGTTCTAATATGTTAAAACGAATTTGTCAATGACAAAGGAAGCCTTATTTCAACACCATTGAAATAAATGTTCTTATTGCTTCTTTTTAAATACATTAAATAAAATCCTCTTAAGTAAAAAAAAAAAAAGAATTACTGGATACATTGTACAACATATAAATTAAAGCAGTTTTATTAGAGAATAAAAGGGAGTACATTTTGGAAACGTTCTTTATATATTTATACATTAATTTAGATTATCATGTTAAATATTTGACTATCACCTGTGCACTCATGTATGTTGTGGATATCAGTCTGTATACATTTGTAAATACAGGCATGTATAGATATATTTACACTAATATACCTCTGTACACACACACATATACCCATACACACCCAAAAGGTATTCCGGCTTGTTTTCTGAATGAAAAATTGGTCAGGCACTAATGCCTTTATGTGCTCTTTTTTCACAGCGTCATCCTTCTTTTTCCTGAATGCTGTCTGTTAACTCAGAAAGTGTATATATGATTTATTTAATAGCACTATTTGCAATGATTTATATCTTGCCTATTTTAAGAAAAGATCTGAGGTGGTTTATGATATCAAATCACATATAAAATAAGGCACTGAAAAATATTTGTAAGGTTGAAATATCACCAAAAGGAGAAGAGAGTGGACATGGGGTAAACGAAAATGTCACAACGTTAGCTCTGAATATCTGGGTGGGGTGGGAGGGGCTTCTGGGTGCTTACTTCAGCGGGAAAGCTGGGTGTCTGGTTGGCAGACCCCCGAGTAAACAGGGCAGGTGGAGGCAAGGGTCTCTCAGGGGTAGCATCTGGGGAGACCAAAAAAACAAGGCAGGAGATGGGTGAGAGGCCAAAACCCATGTGCCGGTTTGAATCTGTCCTGTACCCCAGAAAAGCCAAGTTCTTTAATCCTCATTCGATATTGCTGAGTGGGATCGTTTTTATTGTTTCTGTGGAGATGTGATCCACCCAATTGTGGGTGGGACCTTTTGATTAGATGGTTTCCATGGAGATGCATCTCCACCCATTCAAGGTGGGGTTGCTTACTGGAGCCCTTTAAGAGGGAACCATTTGGGAAAAAGCTTGACAGCCACCAGAACTGACAGAGCCAACAGAACGGACAGAGCCCTGGGGAAGCCCTTGAAGAAACATGAAGAGAAAGCTAGCAGATGTCGCCCTGTACCTTTCCAGCTAAGAGAGAAACCCTGAACATCATCAGCCTTCTTGAAACCAAGGTATCTTTCCCTGGATGCCTTAGTATGGACATTTTCATGGCTTTAGAACTGTGAATTGCAACTTAATAGATTCCCCTTTTTAAAAGCCATTCCATTTCTGGCATATTACATTCCAGTAGTTTTAACAAAATAACACAACCCATAGCCCCTAAAACACTGAGTAGGTTGGCCAAACCAAGGGACAGGCAGAGATCTGGGAGGGGCGCGGCTGGGAAGAGTGGGCCCCCGGCTGGGAGTGCAGTGCTGCTGTGGGTGGGGCAGAGCAGAGCTCAAGGCCTCCGATGCAGAGGGGGCCTTACAGAAGCTGCGTCGATCTCTCCTGAAGGGGCGCTGAGTAACGAGGTGACTGAGTTTTGTAAACAATATCCCAATGCTCCTCTACAAAAGAGAGGACCTTGGTAAAGAGGCTGGATAAGAGCTAAACGCAGGGTTTTTTAAAAAATCAATAGCATTCTCACATACGACTGGGAAGCAATTAGGAAATATAATAAGAAAGAGATTCCAGTTGCTGTAGTAAGAAAAAGATAAAGTATGTTGCAAAAATTTTAATGTGTATGTCCTATATAAAGGAAATCCAAAATTTTGCTGAGAGATTTAAAAGAATACTTGATTAAATGGAGGAGGATACCGTGTTGGAAAACTAAATATCATAAGATGTCAATTCTTCACAAATCTACTTATAGATTTAATGACCCAAACAAAATTCCAACAGGATTGGTTTGGAGGGGTAAAAAGAAAATATTTTAAAGTTCATGTGTAGTGATAAGCAGAGGTGAATATTAAAAAAAAAAAAACCTTTTAAAAAGCAGAAGTAACCACAAAATCATGGGGAAGAGCCCTAGATATTAAAAGACTTTAAAGCATTATTCAAACTGCTGTGCTAATCTTTCAAGATCAGACAAATCCGCTGGACCAGAATCAACACAAAATATAAAAGCCCTTTACATATAAGAATTTGAAATATGATTTTTATTAAAAAGACATCATCAAATAATGTGGAAGCAAAGAATAATTCAATTAATAGTGTTAGAATACTCAGCTAGCAACTTGGCAGGTGATAAAGATTTAGAGCTTTATCTAACACATGCATCCCCATAAATTTCAAGTGGATTAAATCTTTACAATATAAAAAATCAAACCATAAAAAAGTAGAGAAAATAAAATAAATCTTCATCAAAGCCCTCGGAGCAATATAACTTTCTAAACTTGGGAATGATTGAAGAAATTACAAAACAGTAAGAGTTCACTGCCCACAATTCAAAACTTCAGCATATAAAAAGTATAACTAAATAAAAGTCAAATAGACTGGAAAATATGTATGCGGCAAGGAGAGAGCAAGAGCTAATTTTGTCACTTTTATGTAATAAAATGTAAAGCTAACAAGAAGATCACGAACACGGCTGAGGATAAAACTGGACAAAGGACATATAGAGGAAATCAGTCAGCCTCAGTAATGGTCAAAGAAATAGGAATGAAAAGAACAATGAACTAACAATTTTCATTTACTGAGTTAGTAAAGTTAAAACTAAAAAGACCAATAGCCAAGACTGGGGAAGAGGGAAAAATACCAAGAAAAGCATGCTCTCATCCTTTCTGGTGGCTTTGGAAACCAGGAAAACACCTTTGAAAAGCAGTTGGTATTTCTGACCATTTTTTTTTTTAGATTACACTAAAGGAGTCTTCTTTTGCTTGTAGCTACAGCACTCATAGTTTAAGGTTGGAATGCCAACTTCCTAAGTATCTAGAAATATATTCCTGTGGCTGGGACTACTGTTCCCTATAACACAACTGCTTTGTGAGACATGTACTCTATGCACATCACACCATCTTCGATGCAAGTTGCTTGATTGATATTTGGCCAGTTTCATGTGACTTCATTAATAAATTGAAAAGCAACAGGGCGGGCCCCCGTGGCTCAGCATGCAGAGTTCTCGCCTGCAATGCTAGAGACCTGGGTTCAATTCCCGGTGCCTGTCCATGGAAAAAAAAAACAACAAAAACTCGGTAGAGATTCTTTGTGGCTATGCACCCGAAGGGAACACCCTTGTGAGAAGCTCAGACAGTGTGAGCAGGAGATGGACCAGGGACCACAGTTCTACAAGAGAGGCAAGAGAGTTAGGCAGGTCCAGGACTGCAAGCAGCTCTTTCCCCCTGGGATTCATGATGTGGCTGGCAGCCATTATGACCTGAGAAGTGATGTCCTCTTTAGTCTACATTCACACCAGCAAAGGAACCAGGCTCTGCTTGCCAGCTCTGATCTAATGCAGAGTCTTCTTTCTAATCGGTAAATTCATCCCCATCCCCAGTTGAGAGGTTCGCTAACTCTTCTTTCTTCAGTGAGGACTACCATCCTTTTCCCCATGTATTTGTGTAAGTTTTTTTGCATAAGTATGTGCCTAGCATATAGTAAGCATTAAAAATAAAATGATTTGGGTAAAGTTAATATGGGCAGGCTGCCTTAAGAAGGTGAACTGTAACTGCTTTCTAAGGAAAGAAGCTTACAGATAAGCCTTTTATCCAAACTGACTGTTCCCCAAAACTTCATGCTTCACTTTAGTTTTCATTTCTGATGCTGTTTCTTAGAACCACTGCCTATTTGGTATATATTGATTCATTTTGCCCCTAGAGACTTTAGCAGTGAATAAAGGTTAACTTTGTTATCTAGTCCATTGATTTTCCTCCTAACAAAACGTGTTTCATTTTCATCATTTATTTCTTTTAATTGCTACCCACACTGCAAGTGGGCTGTCCAAGCTAACTTCCATTAATGTTTAATATATTTTCAGAGTCATGTAGCATTCCTGCGGTTGATGCAGTATTTGGCAATGGTGGTTTGACCACATACTTCATTCTTACTTCTACACTCCCCAGATTGTTGCAGATGGGTAGGAGGTCTCCAAGCGGAACCCCCTTTTCTCTATCTAGGTTCTGGGCAAGCTGAGAAATTAAATAAAGAGTAAAGATAGAAACCAAAACAGCCACATTATTTGTAATAGCAGCTAGGTGGAGGGCAGTTTAGGATATTGGCTCAATGGCCAGTGTCTTAGTTTGCCAGGGCTGCTATAACAAAGGACCAGAGACAGGTTGGCTTAAACAACAAAATATTATTGTCTCATAGCTTTGGAAATTAGAAGTTCAAAATCAAGGTGAGAGCAGGATTACACTTTCTGAGAAAACTACAGTATTTTGGTGGTGGACTGCTGGCAGCCCATAACTGAAGCTCTACCTTCTTCCCATGACCAGCTCTTTCCCCATCTGTCTCCTCTTGTCCTCACATTTCCTTCGCTTATAATGACGCAGTCGTCATGGATTAAGGCCCACCCTGATTGAATTTGACTTCACTGTAACTAACAATATCTTCAAAGATCCTATTTGCAAACGAGTTCATTCATAGGACATGTCTTTCTGGGATACATGGGATCAATCCCTAATAGACAGATTTAAGCACCCAGGCCCAAGCAGAGATGAACCAGGAAAGTTCCCTTTTCCCTCCCACCTTCCCTTGTTCACCCCATACCTCTGGGAATAACAGAGCAGAGTAGAACTTTGCTCTTGGCAGGCAGGCTCCATTCCAAAAGGAATAAGGAGAGAATTCTTCCTGACTTTACCAACCAGGTAAGTTACTACATTCCCAAGGGCTGGGTAAGCAACCTTTTTTCCTTCTACTATGGAAAGACGGGCTCCCCATTTTACAAATGAAAAACTAAGACTTATTGATCTTTGTATAACTACACTTAGCACAGCTTGGGGCAGACACAGTCAATAAATGTTTGTTGAATTAAAAAATAAATGGATTATTCTGTAATTTACTATTATTTATCTTTGGAAAAATCTTTCACTTAAATATGTATAACCCTAAGAGAGAGAGAACCTTGGGTTCATAGAGAAATGTCCTAGAGCTATAATCCATCTGTGAATTTGTTTTCGGTGTCCTATTTTACTCTTCCCCATCACATTTGATATATTTTCCTGCTTTTATCTTTTCTCTCAGACTTTTTAAAATTGATTTCCCGTCACAATGGAGGAGTAAGAGCCCATGAAACCTTTTGTTTTGAGCTAAGATACATCAAAAAATGATAGCTTATATATTTTAGAATAAAAAAAATCTATAACCATGATTAAAAAAATAAAAGTTTCTGTGCAATAGGAAAAGAGGCTGATCCATAGTAATGAGTGAGGGTTGAGGCCACAAATCTTCCCACCCAGGATGATAGCAGTGAGAGCAAGTATGGCAAACCCTGGAGACATGGGGGCCATATACTTGTGCAGTATGGGATCCTGGAGAAAGGCTTCCAGCATGAGTCAAGGCTTGGATGATACTCCCCACCTATGTGCAGAGGCTAAAGAGCTCCAACCTCCTGCCCAGCATTTCTACTTGAAAATGATTGTCTTCCCTCTGGAGGTTGAAGGAAAAATAGATATTCTCAGGTTACCCAGAAACAGACAAGCCAAAAATGACTTGGATGTAAGCTCATTCCTGCAACACTTGCTCCTGAGCTTTGGGTCTGGAAAGTCAACAACAAAATTGCCCAGAAGCAGAGCACAGGGATGGAAAAAACATGCAATATGAAATCTCAAACAAAATTACAAACTCAAGAGATAATCCAAAACCATGAAATTCATTCAACAAACCCAACAGATAGGAAAATTTATACTCAAAGAACTTGAAATAGAGAAATCAAAAAAGAAATTTTAATTATGTTCAAAATCCTTATAGAGGTAAAGGCAGAATAGCCAAAGAGACATTATGAAACACTGACAGAACATTTTGAAAAAAATATCAATAAGAAATCCTGGAAAACAAAAAAAGTAGTCATGGACATAAAAAATGTATAGAGAGTTGAATGGATTTGGTTATATAAAGAATTGGTGATTGAAAATGAGGCCATCACCCAGAACACAACACAGAGAGGTGAAGTTATAGAAAATATGAAAGTAAAGAGACATGAAAGACAGATTATAATACTTTGATGTGAGTCTTCAGAATAAAAAAGTATATCAATTACCAACTGGAAGAACTTTTTAAAAAATTTCCACTGTTAGATGCTTAGTGGAAATACTGAAGATCTGCAGAACATCAAGGAAAAAAGATAAAAATCTTAAAAGCTACTAGAAGTAAACTGCAAAGAATGACAATCAGATTGATGCAAGACTTCTTATCAGCAAAAAAGAGATAACAGAATAAATGGAGTTAGTTTTCCAAAGTTCCAGGGGAGAGCAATACTCAACTAGAATTCTATACCCTACTAAAATAATATTTAACTTACTTGAACTTTGTGTCATGTGAAGGTATTGCCTATTCACAAGGGCAAGTATAATTAAAAAAAAAACAGAGGGGATGTAATAGACATTTTTATTCACGTAAAGGCTAAGCTAGTTTACTACCCAAAGGTCTTCCTTGACAGAATTACTATAGAAAGGAGAAAAATAAATCCATGAGGTAGCTTTCTCCAAAATGCTTCCTCTTTTAAAGGATTCCAGTAAACTAATCAAGATCCACCTAGAATGGGTGGAGTCACATCTCCCTGTAATTAATGACCACAATCGGGCAAATCACATCTCCACGGAGATAATCTAATCAAGAAACAATGGGATCAGGATTAAAACATGTCTTTTCTAGGGTGCATAATCCTTTCAAATCAGCACACCGTGTGACCAGAAGAGCTATTGTCTTGAGGGGTACTGGAACAAGAGGAGGCTCTGCAACGTGTCCAGGCCCCCGTGCAAGCTGTTCTGCCACTTGGACCATATGATCCAGAGATTCAATGGAGCTGCAAGTGCCATTTGCAAATAGGGATGATGTCTGGAGCTTTTGGCAGACCCTTATAGGAGAGTCACAACACAGACCCTTAGGATTTTGGAGCAAAGCCTTTCTGTCCACTATAGATAACTACTCTCCTTTTGAGAAACAGCTTTAGGCCTGCTACTGGGCCTCGGTAGAGACTGAACGCTTAACCATGGGCCACCAAGTTACCATGAGACCTGAGTTGCCTATCATGAGTTGGGTGTTGTCTGACCATAGAGGACAGAAATCCTAGAATGAGCTGGGACTCAGGATCAAGGGATTGAGAAAAACTTCTCAACTGAAAGGGGGAAGAGAGAAATGAGACAAAATAAAGAGTCAGTGGCCGAGAGATTTCAAATAAAGTTGACAGATTATCCTGGAGGTTATTCTTGCACATCATATAGATAACCCCGTTTTAGTTTAAGGTGTATTAGAGAGTCTAGAGGGAAGTACCTGAAACTGTAGAGCTGTGTTCCAGTAGCCATGTTACTTTAAGGGGATTGTATAATGATACAGCTTTCACAAAGTGACTATGTCATTGTGAAAACATTGTTCTGATGCTCCCTTTATCTACGATATGGACAGATGAGTGAAAAAATATGGATTAAGAATAAATAAATAATAGGGAGAACAAATGTTAAATTGGGTAAAGGGAAATACTAGTGGTCAATGAAAGGGAGAGGTAAGGGATGTGGTATGTATGAGTTTGTTCTTTTTTACTTTTTATTTCTTTCTCTGGAATGATGTAAATGTTCTGAGAAATGATCATGGCGATGAATATACAACTATGTAATGACATTGTGAGCCACTGATTGCACATCAAGTATGGAATATTCATATGTTAAGAATGTTCGTGTTGTAAGTTGATGGATTTTATTAATAAAAATTTAAAAAGAGAGAGAACAAAAAAACCCACATTTTTTTCATCAAAAAGTTACACTTTTGAAAATCACAGAATACTGAAAATGAAGCAGACCATAGTGAATATTCAGGAGGATGAAGTATATGAGACATACCACAAGACTTCAGCTGGCTTATACACTATATGAGAAGTAGGTCAGCGTTACAATTCTATTCTAAATGCAGCCATTCAAATCCCACAGAGAGAAAAATTTCACATTTCACTGATTATTCATTCAACAATTTTAGCCTGAAGATGTTCATCCTTTCCTGGGCCCTATATAAATCAATTGTAACAAACTGTGCAATTATCATTCTTGCAACTGTCTGGTTGTGGCAGATTTAAATTCCATTTGTAAATGAGTCAAAGAGCTCTCCTTTGCCTCCGAAACTGGAAATCCAGAATGCAGCTGAAAGATGGGCACGGCTTTGTTCCTGAATGAAGCTAATCACAAAGCTGTCTGCAGCGGGATGGGCAGTCAGCGTGTAAATAGGAGCTCATTTTAAGTTGAAGTTACTTCTAAAAAAAGAAACAGAGCTTCAGATTTTAATTACTCTCATAGGTATTGTTACAAGAAACAGAATCCGACCTTTTTTTTTTCACAATTATTCAGTTCAATGAACATGACAATTCTCTGCCATAGGAATGTTCTAATTTTAATATTTCTACAGATGGTTTAGTAAGAATGTGAAGTCTATTCCCCCCATTTCCTCACTAGATTTATTTTAATCCTGCATCACAGCCAGTTTAAAATAATTTGCATGGCATTGAAAATGCATTGTATTTTGTTCCTACACCTTCTTTGAGTCATGTTTTTTCAGTTCAGCCATCGATCATTTACTAACCCTTTGCTATATTTGAAGCATTACTAAATGCTTTAGAAGTACTTTTTTGCTTAATTCTCATATATATGTTGTGAGATAGATACTAGTATTAGCCTCGTTTTATAGTCGAGAAAGTTGAATTTTGGTCACCTGCCCAAGGTCACACAGAGAATGGTAATTTTTTTCTCCTCGCTGTTGTAACCCAGAAGTTAGGGCTTAAGTGATTATTATGATTACTGAATCATTATATAAATATTCCTTCTTTACTTTCTGGTATATTAGAGTAGACAGAGGGAAATACCTGACACATTTGAACAGTCATCCCACCGCCTAGATCTCTGATAATGATTGTGTAACCTTTGTCTTGCGCCTTCTGATTGTAAAAACCTTGTGATTGACCCTCCTTTGTAAACCCCTTTATCTGGCTTTTCAACTTTAGAATCTTGTGATCACTAAAGACAGCCCCTAATGTTTATTAATGAAGAGTCTTGGGTCAGCCCACAGCTAACCCACCCCAGTTCCAAAGTGGTCTTGATAACCAAAGCTGGATCTAACCAAAAAAACATGCGCAGTAGCTTAGACTTTAACCTACAAGTCACCTAGACCTCGTTATAATTCTAGAAATCACGCCCGTCATCACACTAAGGCCGCGTTATCTTCCCTGCATCCTGTGACTAAGCATGCCACCAATCTGTGCGTGCGCAATAGTTAGGTCACCATAATCACGCCATCCAGAGCCAATAATCGCGTGCATTATCCTAACACTGGTCCGTCTTTTGATACTAAAATCTGTCAGAATTACTGCTGTTTGGGGAGACAGAGTTTTGAGCTGATAGATTTTTCTGACTCCTGTTTTGTGCCTAGCAATAGAGTTTCTTTCTCTCTGAAACTCTGGTGTCTCGGGAATTGGTCATGAACACATTGGGCAAAGAATCCATTGCTTTGGATCATTATCACTACTCTACAAGCACTTATTACCCACGTTACCCAGATTGATGCTTCATTATATATTGTTTCATAATTTTTTTTTGTTTTTTATTAATTGTTTAATTTAAAATATATATATAACGCGAACATTCTTAACTTTTGATCATTCCATTCTACATATATAATCAGTGATAAACAATATCATCACATAGTTGCATATTCATCATCATGATCATTTCTTAGATAATTTATTTTTTGTAGGGTGACACACCTCTGCTCAGATAAATTCAAATGTCCTCCCTGAATGACTCATTTGGTGGAAATAGCAAAACCATGTGCCGGAATGTTATCACAAATTCCCTCCATGGAAAAGAAAAATCGTCATTATCATTCATTGAAAATTAATCTGTGTTTCTTTTTTCTTTTTCATGGCCCAAATCCTGTTTACACATGCCTAGTATTTTATGTGGTTTATAGGCTTGAACTTTAAAACTAAAAGGAGAGCATACAAAATGCAGGGTGGGAGGTATTTTCCTGAAGAAAGAATAGAAGTAAAGGAATAGGGGAGTTATTTTTACCATTTAATTTTGATCGCAGATTTTTTTTTTTCCAAAAGTATAGTATTGCAGGTCAGGCTCCTGGAGAAACGTGGATATTTGGCTATTTGCATGTGTGCTTATTGGGAGGGCGCTCTCAGGCCCATACCTGCGGGAGAGGGAAGAAAGCAGGACAGAAGGGCAGGAGTAGTTGGGCCGGGATGTTACTTAGGAAGACCTCAGCTGACCCCACAGGGAGTTTTGGAGCCTGGATGGCCCTTCAAATGACCCTGAACTGAGGACAGGGTGAAAGGGAACAGACTTTCATACCCTACCTGACCCAGTCACTGAGTGCAGGCTGACCCACTGGGCGAGTTGGGGCCGTCCAAGCGAAGGCCTCAGAGGTGGGTCTCACCGGGAGGAAGGAGGCTCATGCACCAGCACTCCGGCAGCTCGGGAGTGAGTGCGTCAGCCCCGAAAGCTGGGCCGAAACTGGGCTGCACACCACAGCACCCACACGGGTCTTTTTTAAATTATGAAATACTTCAGATGTGCAAATGCAGAAAATACTACAGTCACAAACAGTTTAGAAATAAAACATTACAAATTCAGCTAGATTACACCCAGTGTTCCCTTACCAAATCCCATTTCCTTCCCTCCCTCAAGAAGTAACCACTACTCCAAGCTGGATGGGGAACCAACTGCCCTGGTTTGCCTGGGTCTCAGGTGCGCCCGGATACGACGCTGTCGGTTTATCACAGGGAAAATACTAAGCAAACTGGGTGCTCCCTTACCTATCACGCATACTTCACACTTTTGCTATATATTCCAGTCCAGAAGTACGTTTCATTATTTTTGGTTACATGAAACATAATTTATATAAATGAAATCATACTTGATCATCATAGTAAAAATGGCCACGTTTAACTCTCTATACTTGTGAGATTGATATCAGTAACTGAAGCTCATTCATTTTCACAGCTCCACAAGATCCTACTGTTCAGATACCACCATCATGCGTTGGTCCATTCTGCTGTTGACGGGACATTTTGGTTGTTTCTCGCTGTTCATTTCAAAGAGCGCTGCAGTTAGCACTTAACACATGTCTCCATGCACTCAGGTCTGAGAGTTTCCCTGCGTGGGACTGGCATGGCTGGATTGTCGTGAAAGCCCATCTTGGCCTTTATTAGATACCGGACAATTACTCCCCAAGTGATTGTTCAACTAATTCCCATTAGTTGTGTTTGAGAGTTGCCATTACCAACGTTTAGTTATTATCAGACTTTTAAAACAGTGACAATCCAAGCCGTGTGAAATTCTTGTTTTCTTTTCTAAAAAACCTACTCTGGTTCAACCATTCCCTACTGATTTTTATGTGCATTAAAGTGTAAATATTCACCAGCTTTTGATTCTCTAAGATAATTATTTTAATGGACTCTAGGTCTAATTTTTTTTTTGGATGCCCAGAAACTCTCATGATGCTTGTCAGGTAGCCATCACTCAGTAAATGTTTGCTGACTGAATGAAAGATCAGATTCATTGAGTGTTCTATTTATTAATAGTGTTTTATTTTTAAAATATTTATGGCTGACCTAATATTCCTTCCATCCTTCTTCATTCACTATTTATCAAGTATCTACTACATTCCATGCACTATTCTAAGAGTCCTAAGGGTGAGAATATAGCAGTGAAGGAAACAGAGAAAGATCCCTTCCTTTGGGAAGTGTTACGAGCTTAGCTCCAAGTTTCAGTGGATGGGGATGCGTGGAGCAGTTACGCATGGTCAGAGCCGGCTTGGTGCAGGCGATAAGCTTCAGCTAGGCCTTGGAAGTCTGGTGCAATTAAGATAGCTGGAAGAAAAACAGCGAGGGCACTAAGAAGTAAGAGAATGGGCAGTCTGTGCGACAGCGAAGTGAAAAGAGTGTTGCAGGTGAGTGGGTAGATTAAAAGTTGGGACCATGGAATAGACCCAATGAAGGGCCTTGAAAGGAACTTTAAAAATTAACATTGGTGGCTTAAGAAACACTGTTTCGAAGTTCTGGAGCAAGGAAGCAACATGGCAAAAGAGCTGTTCAGAAAAGATAGGTCCGGCTGTGGCATGCAAATTTATGTTCGGTGCATGAAGCTTGGGGTTTGGGAGTCAACTAGACATTCCTGCAAACATCCAGAAGCCTGAGTGCTTCCTAAACCCTCCGTCACACGCCCACCCCACCGCTCACACCTTCTGGAGCCACGCTGCGGGCAGATGGTTTTTCCAAAAGGCAAACCCAGTCATATCACGCCATCAACCTCCCCTTTAGGCCTCCCGGGAAAATCTGAGCTCCTTAACAGGGTCACAAGGCCCCACGTGGCCTGGTCTTGCCCATCTATAAAGTCTCTGCTTCCCAAAGCTTGGTGTTCTACATTCTAAACTGTGAATGATGTCTCACTATTTGCATGCTTCAGCATCCTGCCACTCTTACTTCAAATGAGTTTCCCTAAATGTCTAGAAACTCCCGTCGTTTCAAGATTCAGCTACTGCATGACCTTCTTAGAGAAGCCATTGCTGGTCACTTGGATAGATGACCACTCACCCCCAGTCAACACCTAAATGCATGCATCACGCTGTGTTACAGTTATGCTTACCAGTCGAACTTCCTTGCTGAAGACTGAACTTTCTGGCACAGAACCTGTGTCAAACTGTGGGTGTAGCCAGTACCTCCATTAGCGGACACGCTCCACGAAGGGTCCAGCCTTCTCCCTTTTGTTCACCACTGCCCCAAAGCTAAGCACTGGCACACAGTAGCACGGAAGAAGTCTTTGTTGAATTCATAGATGATAACAGGTGTTTAATAAATGCGTGTTTGTTGAATTAATTAATAAATGAATAAATTGCCAGTGTTAGGTCATGGCGAGCTGGACTAATTTTCCAACCACCTAGGGATTTGTATATATTTCTTGACTGCTGGCTGATACAAAATTGTAAAGCTGGCTGTCTTCAGGAACGCAGCCTGTGTAATACAGAGTATTCCCTTCGTGACCTGCCTGAGGTTGTGTGGCTCATAGTCAGGCATTTATAATTAGTACATCTGTGTTGTTGAAGGCAGTGATGAGCTACTTAATATTATTAAGTGGCAAATATCCTCAGTTCGTGATTCAAGAAATGGAAGTAGCAAGGGGCTTAATGACTAACTCAGTCTTGCCCCATGAAAGATGCAAAATTTCCCACTTTATTGCCCTCACCCAGAGACATTTTCCTTCTTAGCCAACACTTTGGGGGGGAGGCACATTCCATCAATATCATTTACAAGTGAGGTGAAGTGTCTTCACATGACTTCAGCCAAGTCGGAAGTCAATGACCTTGAGATTTAAAGCCACGAGTGAGTACAAAGTGAACAGTTATTTCATGTACTTTCAGGACAGCATGATCTCTTTTCAAACCAAAGATTATTACATGGGGTTCTCTCCTGCAACCTCAAAAGGCAAGGGAAACATTAGAAGAGCCCAACAGATTGTTTGTGTCATTCTGAATCCCAAGCACAGTGTCTGCCCCGCAGGACGTCCTCAAACACTTGAATGAAGGAAGAAATGAATGTCCATTCCTTATTCCTGTTTTCAGTATCAACGCTGGCCACTATACCAATATTAGAGAAAAAAAAGCCTTCATGATATTTGTAATTTTTATTATTGTGAATTATTTCACTTTGTAGCTTGACTTTATTTGAAGAGAGTCCAAGTCCCTGTTTCTGATGTGTTTGTAGCTGTCGATGAATTAATTCCCTGAGCTCTTTCTTTCCCTCCAATAACCTTCCTTTGCATTTGAATGAAGACTAAATTATTGAGCTGGGTCCTCAGGCCTTCCACAGCCTGGACTCCTTCTTACTCCCCACTGTTCCTCCGAAACTGCCTTGCACCACAGCCAAAAGGAAGTCTGCTATTTCCATCCGTGGGCCAGAATCTCCCACTGGTGACTTTGCCCACGAAATCCCTCCAGCTGGGAGGCACTGCTGTACAGCACACAGTGGTAGGGTTCAAAGATCCAAATCCGGGTGCGAGGCCAGGCTCCAGCACCTACTGATGTGACCCTGAGCAAGTTACCTGTGCTAGTGATTTGCCTGTTTGCTTCCAGACCCCACCCCTTTCCCTTCTGCTCTGCTCTGCTCAGAATCCTACAGTCTGTGTTTCCCAGGCTCGCGAGTCACCTGGTTTCTGGGGTCAGCCACTGGTAGATATCAGTGGGGAATTAGAAGACAGGAGAAAGGGAGAAGCTAGAGTCTTTCTCCTCTTCTCTCGCTGCCTCCGGCAGGATCTCTGGTAGCACCTTGGGTTTGGGTACTGCCAGACAAGCCTGCTGTGGTTTTAGCTTCCCTGGATGGAAAGAGAGGCAGGGAGAGAGTCCCTAGATCTCAGTTAAGCTGAAGCCATATTCCCAGCTATGCCTCAAGCAGTGGAATGTATCCTCTGCAATTCTCATTTATGTGAGCCAATACTTCATTTTAACATTTTTATTGTGAAATAGAACACATATGCAAAAAGTAATACATTTCAAAGTACAGTTTAACAAGTAGTTAAAGAGCAAATTTCAAAATATGGTATGGGTTACAGTTCCACAATTTCAAATATTTTCTTCTAGCTGTTCTAATACACTAGCAACTAACAAGAAATATCAATATAATGATTCAGTAGTCAAAATTACATGTTAAATCTTATCTTCTCTTGCACACCTCCTCCCTCTCCTTTGAGCCTTCTCCCAATCTTCAGGGATATTTGGGCAATTACTGTTCTGATTTCTTCATGTTGAAAAGGGGTGTCGACACCATGGAGTGGGGGCTGCAATTAGTTGATACTCTTAGAGAGACCGATACCTCTGGGCCTCAGGGCCCAATCTGGCATAGGAACATTCCAAAAGCTTTAAATTTCTGAAAAATAAACTTGGTGAGTGAAACTTTTATAAAGCCTCAGATAGAGCCCTGGGTATTCTTTAAGGTTTTCAGGAGTACTGTTGGTAGGGGCTTGGCATAACGTGCAGTTAGCCATATCTAGCTAAAGCTTGTGTAAGAGCAGCCTCCATAATAGCCTCTCAATTGTATTTAAACTCTGATACCTTATTTTGTAACATTTCTTTTCCCCCTTTTGTTCCGGAAGGCAGGATCAACCCCATGATGCCAGGGCCAGGCTCATCCCTGGGAGTCATGTCCCATGTTGCCAGCCAGACTTCTGCCTCTGGAAGTCATGTCCCACACAGCAGGGAGGGTAATGGCTTTCCATGCAGAGTTGGCTTAGAGAGTGTTGTGGTTTGCTGGCTGCCGGAATGCAACACACCAGAGACAGACTGGTTTTTAGAAAAAAGGGGATTTATTTTGTTTGTTCTTCAGAGGAAAGGCAGCTAACTTTCAACTGAGGTTCTTTCTTATGTGGGAAGGCACAGGGTGATCTCTGCTGGCCTTCTCTCCAGGCCTCTGGGTTCCAACAACTTTCCCCAGGGTGATTCCTTTCTGCATCTCCAAAGGCCTGGGCTGAGCTGCGCGTGCTGAGATGAGGAATGCCGAGCTGCTTGGGCTGTGCTACGTTGAGTCTCTCATTTAAGCACCAGCCAATTAAGTCAAACGTCATTCATTGCAGCAGGCTCGCCTCCTAGCCGACTGCAGATGTAATCAGCAACAGATGAGGTTATGTACCATTGGCTCATGTCCACAGCAACAGAACTAGGTGCCTTCACCTGGCCAAGTTGACAACTGAATCTAACTACCACAGAGAGAGAGGCCACATCTGAACAACAAAAGAGGTTCTCTGGAAGTTACTCTTAGGCATAATTATAGGTAGGCTTAGCTTCCCCATTACAGAAATAAGTTTCATAAGAGCAAGCAATAAGATTGAGAGCTTGGTCTATTAACTTGGAATTCCCTAACGCCTGAGAGAGTATCAGGAGTTTCCCAGGTGGGGAAGTTAAATAGTTCCATATTTTCTCTCCTGTCCCTCAAGGGAGTTTGCAATCTAATTATCCACCTAACATACTCTGGAACATATCAGGGTATTACAGTAAGCTATGCAGAATTATAAGATCTCATCACCTATTCTAGGTTACATGTGTTTAGGTTATTTAAATGAACCAGCCAGCAAGTTAAGTTAGATTGTGTGCTACAGAAAATTTAAGTTTGAGGCAAAATAATCTTCCTTTGGTTTCACACTTAAAGAAGGCAAAGTTCTAAAATACGGACAACATTATCCTTTACCTTGTATTCTGATTTATCTTAGTCCCATCCAGATCAGCTTCATTCATATCTCTAGTTGAAATCTGATCTCTTTTTCAGCCTCTTAACAGTTGCTGTATGGAGTAATGCTGTTTCAGACCTGCAGAACTCTAATTCTGAGTCTTGGTTATCATATAGGCACCCAAACTTCCAGGGACATGTCAGGTTATACACACAGAGCACAGCATCTCAGAATTTAGAAATATCAGTAAAAGCTCAGAAATAAATGTGACTGCTATAAGAGCTTACAATTTAGGCCCTAATTCTCTTGTAAGTATTTTCTAAAAGAGGCCATACAATATTTATCCTTTTGTTTCTGGCTTATTTTGCTCAAATAATGTCCTCAAGGTTCATTCACCTCGTTGCTCACCTCCCGACTTCTATCCTTTCCATAGGCTGCACAATATTCCATCACACTATACACCCCAGTTCATCCTTCTGCCTCTCAGGTTAATAGACCCTTCGGCCACCTCCACCCATTGGACATCATAAATAATGCCACCATAAACGTCAGTGCACAAATGTCTATTTGAGTCCCTGCTTTCTGTTCTTTCAAGTATATTCCCAGTACCAGGATTGCCTAATCCTATGGCCACCCTACATTTATCCTCCTGTGGCCCCACTGCATTGTCCTTTGGAAGGAGCTGACCCATTCTGCTACCCTACCAACACTGAATAGGTCTACCTGTCGCTCCACATTTTCTCTAGTACTTGAATCTTTCTGTTTATTTGTTTATATATTTATTCTGAATCCACAGATTTCACTGAGATATATTCACATAGCATACATTCTATCCAAAATAAATAATCAATGCTTCACAGTATCCTCACTTAATCATCATCATTACTCTCAATTTTAGGCACTCTTCATTGTTCCAAACAGAAAAGTAACAGATAGATATACCCACACCAGTGAAAAAAAAAAACACCCCATAACTCTTATCACCCCCAAAATATTTACTTCTAGTATTTTTTGTGGTTCTGGTGAGGTGTTCCTGTTAAATATAGTCCATAGCATACAACTGGTAGTTTTCCCCATATACCACTCTATTATTAACTTTTTTTTTTTAATAAAGGGTTTTCCAGCCAAAGCCAGAAAACCTACTAGACAAATTCTAAAATAGCTGCAACATTTATTATTAACTTTTTGTACAAGTGTCATATCTTTGTAGTTCCTACAAAAATTTATTTATTTTTATAGTGTTATTTGGTGAGATACATGACTTTAAATAACCCCTTTCAATTATATTCACCTTCCATATGGCACTATTACGTATAATCACATTAATGTACTACCAGCACCTCTATCCATTCCCATACATTTAAGTTCAACCTCATTAACAAGTCTGTACATATTAGGTAACCACTCCCTTCTCTAGCTTCTGCCTATATCTAGGTCCCCTAGTTCTACATTTTAAGAGTCTGAGTTTACATTTTCTAGGGGGCTCATATTAGTGAAGTCATACAATATATATCGTTCTGCATCTGGCTTATTTCACTCAACATTATGTCCTCAAGGTTCATCCTTGTTGTCAACTGCTTCAGGACCTCATTCCTTCTTACTGCTGCATAATACTCCATTGTACATTTACACCACATTTTGTTGATCCGCTCTTCTGCTGGTGGACACTGGGGTTGCTTCCATCTTTTGGCAATTGTGAATGATGCTGCTATGAACATGAGTGTGCATATGTCTGTTCATGTCACTGCTTTCAGATCTTCTGAGTATATTCCAAGTAGTGGAATTGCTGGGTCGTAGGGTAACTCAATATTTAGCTTCCTGAAATATTTAGTTCAAATGGATAAGTGCTCCAATTTCTCCACATCTTCTCCAACAATTGTGGGTGGGATCTTTTGGTTAGATTGATTCCATGGAGATGTGACTTGGCCCATTCAAGGCAAGTCTTAACCCCTTGGCTGGAGTCCTTTATGAAAGGATAAAAAAACACAGACATTTTAGAGAGAGCTATGTGCCTTCCCATGTGATGAAGGAACCACAGATGCCAGCAGCCATTCCTGAGAGAAGGTATCTTCCTTTTAATGCCTTAATTTAATCATTTTCATGCTCTAAGAACTGTAAATTCACAACCTAATAAATAGCCTCTATAAAAGCCAACTCATTTCTGGTATATTGCAGTCTGGCAGCTTTAACAAACTGAAACATTGAGTCTTTCTAATTTTTTTCTCCAGTTCATTTATTTCTGCTTAATCTTTGTTATTTCTTTTCTTCTACTTGCTTTAGGGTTAGTTTGCTGTTCATTCTCTAACTTCTTCAGTTGTTCAGTTAGGTCTTTGATTTTAGCTCTTTCTTCCTTTTTAATAAACATGTTTAGAGCTATAACTCTCTTAGCACTGCCTTCGTTGCACCTGATAGGTTTGCATGCTGTATTCTCATTTTCACTTGCCTCCAGATATTTACCAATTTCTCTTGCAATTTCTTCTTTGATCCACAAGGTGTTTAAGAGTGTGTTATTTAAACACGGTGAATTGAAGTTGAAAGCATGGGTTATCAGGTTGAGGCCTGTATTAGCTAAGGTTCTCTAGAGAAACAGAATCAGCAGGAGATATCTGTAAATATAAAATTTATATATATGGAATACTCTGTGGCTACAAAAGGGATGACGTTGTGAAGTATGGAATGAAGTGAATGAACCTTGGGGATAACGTGTTGTGCAAAATAAGCAAGAAACAAAAGAAAAAATATGCTATGGTCTCTTTCAGAAAATAGTTATAAGAAAATTGAAGTCTTGATTGTAAACTCTTATAGCAGCCATACTTAGTTCAAATTCTGAGCCATACTTAGTCCAAATTCTAGATTCTGAGACACTGAGCTATATGTGTTGTCAGCTGGTATTTCCCTGGGACTTTGAGTACCTCTGTGGCATTTTAAGATTCAGAGCTGAGCTCTGCAGCTCTGACAGTCAGCACTGCTACATACAATAACAGTTAAAGTAACCAAAAAAGAGATTAGGATTCAATTAGAGATAAAAACAAAGCTGATCTGTTTGGGACTAAGGTAAATCAGAATTCAGACAGGGTAAAAGGTGATAATGTATGTACTCTACAGCTTCACCTTCTGCAGGAGACCAAAGGCAGAGAGGTTTACTGTGTCTAGAACCTAAATTTTCTGTAACACACAATCTAAATCAACCTGTCTGCTCATTTAAACAACCCAAACACATGGAGACCAGAATGGGAACGAGGCCTTGTAATTCTGTCTAGCTTAATGTAATATCCATATGCATCCCATAGTATGTTGGGCAGATAATTAAAAAGTATAGCCAAATTTCCTTGTAGGACTGGAGAAAAAAATATGGAAATATTAATTTTTTTCATCTGGAAACCTCTGATGCGCTCTCAAATATTAGGGATTCCCAAGAAAATAGGCCAGCCCCTTGATTTTGAGGCTTGCCTTTATAAAACTTATTTCTACAGTCAGGAAGCTAAGACTACCTATTGTTATGCCTAAGAGTTGCTTCCAGGAAACCTCTTTGGATTCTCAGATGTGGCCTCTCTCTCCCTAAGCCCAACTCTGCAAGGAAAAGTATCACCATTGCCCCTATGTGGGACATGACATTCAGGGGCGAAAGTCTCCCTGACAACAGGGGACATGAGTCCCAAGGTCGAGCCTGGCCTTGGCACCATGGAATTGATGATGCCTTCTGGACTAAAAGGGGGAAAATAAATGTAACAAAATAAGGTATCAGTGGCTGAGAGAGTTCAAACAGAGTCATGGGGCATTCCGAGGCCATTTTGAGGCTTCAGCTAGGTATTGCCAATGGCCGTGCTTTGTCAACCCCCAACAAACATCATTCTTGTTAACCCTAAAGAACACCCAGGACTCTGAGACTCCACCAACAGTAGAGTCTTTCCTGAAACTTCTAACCTCCATAGGGTTCCTCGGTCAGATAAGTCTTGAAACCTAGAGGGACTAGCCTCTCCAAGAATATCAACTAATTCCATCCCCCATCTTACGTTGTTGGCATCCCTTTTCAATATGAAAATGTTAGAATGGGTACAGCCCAAGGCCCCTATAGAGTGGGAGAAGGATCAAAGCAGGAGAGTAATAACAGAGAAGATAGGATTTAACAAACGAGTATGACTGCTGGGTCACTAATAATGATATTTCTTTTAGCTTCCAGTGTTTTGGAGAAGCTGGGAGGAAAAACCTGAAAATGTGGAGTGGGTTAACCCATGCCAAATTTTGAAATCTGTTTCGTAGTAACTTGTTGAAATGTACTTTGAAAATTATTGCTTATATATACATGTTATATTTCACAATAAAAAACATTTAAAAATTGGTTCAGTGGTAGAATGCTTGCCTCACATGTGGAAAACTCGAATTTGATTCCTGGATCATGCACCTTCCCCCCAAAAATACATTTTTAAATATTTATGATTGTTATTTCTTCTTGGTGAATTGTCCCTTTTATTAATATATACTGTCCTTCATTATCTTTTATGTCTTCTTGCATTTTAAGTTTATCTTGTCAGATATTAGTATAGCTACCCCTAATATTCTCTTTTGGTTACAGCTTGCATGGCATATTTTTTTTACCATCCTTTCACTTGCAATCTATTTGTATAATTGGGTCTAAGATGAGTCCTTTGTAAACAGCATATAGAGGATCATATTTTTTAATCCATTCTGCCAATTTGTATCTTTTAATTGGGGAGTTTAATCTGTTAACATTTAAAGTTATTACTGTACAGGCAGTACTTGAACCAATCATCTTACCCTTTGGTTTTCACTTGTCAGATCTATTTTTCCCTCTCTCTCTTCTTATCCTTTATGTTACTCTTACTATTACTCTTCAATTTTTGCCCTTCTCCAGACCTCTCTCTCTTGTCTGTTTTTTTCAGCCAATAGAACTCCCTCTCATATTTCTCACAGGTCTCTTGTTCACATATTGTCTCAGCATTTGTTTGTGAGGATTTTAAATTCCCCCTTACTTTTGAAGGATAACTTTGCTAGATAAAGAATTCTTGGCTGACAGTTTTTCTCTTTAAGAATCTTAAATATGTCATACCACTGTCTTCTTGCCTCCATGGTGCCCATTGTGTAGTCAATACATAGTCTTTTACTGGGTTTCCCTTGTATGTGGTGAATTGCTTTTCTCTTACTGCTTTCAGAACCTTCTCCTCTTCACCATTTGATAGTCTGATTAGTATGTGTCTTGGAGTGGGTCTGTTTGGATTTATTCTATTTAGAGTTTGTTGGCCTTCTTTGATTTGCATATTTATGTCTTTTATAAGGATTGAGAAGTTTTCCCCAATTATATCTTCAAATACTCTTCTTAGCCCTTTACTCTTCTCTTCTTTGGGGACACCAATTATTCTTATAGTTGTGCATGTCATGTCCATCATTTCCCTGAGATCCAATTAAAAGTATTCCATCTTTTTCACTATTTGTTCTTCTGTCCATTCACATTCAATTCTCTAGTTCACTTATTCTTTCTTCTGCTTCCTCAGATCTTCTGTTGTGTGTCTTTAGTATATTTTTAATTTGATCTAAAGCACATTTCATTTCCATAAGATCTGCTATTTCCTATTTACTCTTTCAATTCTTCTTTATGCTTTCCTAGTGTCTGCTTGATATTCTTTATGTCTTTTCTACTGAAGTTATTTTGGAGATTTAGGCGTATTTCTTTAATCAGTTGTTCCAAATTCTGTGTCTCCTCCATCTTTTTAATTTGGTCATTTGGTTTGGCCATATCTTCTTGTATCTTCATGTGCTATATTTTCTGCTGATTACTTCACATTTGATGATTTTGATAAGATTCTTTTGAAAGTCGATTATCCTTCCTGAACTAAGATTTTATACTCGCTGGGGTTTGCATCAAAGGTCTCCTTTGGCACCTGGTTTATCAGTAATTCCCAGTCAGGGCAAGGCCAAGGCAAGTTATTTAGGCATCTGTTCAAGGGAAGAGCTCGATCTGCCTGCATGCCAGGCCTACCCCTGCCGCCATCCAGTACATCCTCTTTTTAAATGTAAGCCATTTACCTTGGGTCTTTCCACTATTTGCAACAAATGAGTCTTTATCAACTTACTTACTTACTCAAGTAAGAAGTAACTCCTCTCTCCTCGTGTAGCTTATGGTAAGTAGGAAAAATAGGGTTCCGAAATCACTCTAATGCATGGTAGAAAGTGATACTTGGTGTACGAGAGGTGTAGACGTTCAAAAGAGGAAGCGTTATTCCCATGATGACCCATGGGGAGCTAAACTAAGATGCTTGGGCTTCAGTCAGGTTAGAAAGGGAAGCCAAGGAAAGGTTTTGGGCAGTGGTGTAACTAAATTCAAGGTGATCTGGGCAATCACTCCAGATATAGAGTGTCAGGTGAATCGGATGGGGCCTGCAGGGTCAGTGCACTGCACAGCCCCAGGGGACGTCGTCCACACAGAACACACACGAAGGCCGGTCCCTAGGGCTGTGCGGTGTGCAGTCTTGAACCAGGGGAAGAAGCTAAATGTGTGGCCAGAGACCTATCGGGGGGCAATTATTTTCCAGGAAAGAGGAGAAAAGACCCTGAACTTTGGCAGTGGCAGAGGGATGAATTTGAAGCACTTTGCTAAATTAATATGAGGGCCTCAGTGTGGGAGAGGGTGGGGTGTCGATAGAAATAGAGGAGTCAGGAGGGAAAGTAGACTTGGTGGAGATGATGGTAAGTTCCTTTATAAATAGTTAATGGAACCAGGACTCAGGGGAATAGTCAGGCTGAAAAGAAAGATCTCTAAATTATTCGCACAGAAATGGTGCTTAGAAATCACACGTTTGGGTGAAATTGCTGAGAGAGAGTATATGTTAGAATGGAAGTGTGTTGAGGAATGGCTCTTAGAGAATAGCTACAAGGAAAGGACAGAGGAGGAAGAAAAGTGAGAAAAAGGAGTGAGGGATTTTTAGAGTCAGGAGAACCGTGTGAGGAGGAAGAAGAGAGGAGTTTTCTTGGTCAAGGTTGACCCTCCACCAGCCTGGGTTCTGAGCAACTGTCATGAACAGAGCACCAGGTGACACTGATGAACACCTAGCATGAGCAAGAAATGTTCTTTATTGTTATGAATCACAAATATTGTTTCTTTGTTTCTACAACAAAGCCTAGCCCATCCTGACTAACCACAGTGGTCATTTGGCGTCTTAGTTTGTCAGAACTGCTATCACAAATACAAAAATCGGTGTGGGCTTAACAACAGGAATTTATTGGCTTATGGTTTCAAGGCTAGAAGTCCAAAACAGGATATCTGCAAGGCTTGGTTCCCCCCTACAAAGACTGTAGCATTCTAGTGCTGGCTGCCAGCAATCCTCGGGGTACCTGGTCTTGCATCTCTGCCTCCCATCAGAGAGTGATCCCTCTCCCTCACCCTCTCCCCTTCCCCTCCTCTTCCCCTCCTCCTCCTCCTGCCCTTCCCCTTCCCCGCCCCCCATTCTCTTACCTCTCTTCTGGTTTCTGTTGACCTCTGGCTTCGGGCTCCATCTGTGCCTCTCTCTGACTACTTCCAAATTTCTTCTGCTTATAAAGGACACCAATTTTATAGCATAAGACCCACCCAAATTCACCCTGATTCCCCTTAATGAAAAATAGCATCTTCAAAAGGTCCATTTACACCTGAGTTCATACCACGGAGATGCAGATTAAGAATAAGAACATGTTTTTTTGCTGAGTACATAATTCAACCTACTACACTTGGGGATGAGAGATTGGGAGAAGATAGTATAATGGAGAGATGTGAGCATGATTAAGAGAAGCAGCTGGGAAGAAAAAGAAACTGAAGTCATAAGAGAGGGCGTAGCTGGTTGGGGTCAGCTCTGTGAGAGGCACAGGCAGCACACTGGCCCACCACACACCGTAATATTTGAGACAGACATCAGAGCACATTTTTCTGCTCAGTGGAATCACTTCTAAAGAAAGCCAAATAGTTGATGATTAAGTATGTATCTGAGATAATTTAGTGTCAGGCCTTTTTCAACAAGCAGAAGAATGAAGAAACAGCTCTTCTCAGGACCTCAGTTTCCTCATCTGTGAAGTGGGGATAATAATAGAATCTAATTCATAGAATGGTAAGAACTGAATAAGTCACTATACAACAAAGTTCTTAGAACAGTGTCTGGCACAAAGTGAGTTCTATTTAAGTGTGATGTCAGAATCTCTTCAGGTTTTAGGGAGGGACTCTAAATATGATGGTGAAATCTGCTAATGGCTTCTTTTCACAATCATTTAAACACCAGGGGAGAACTGTAAGGAGCAAGAGGAAGTTCAGCTGAACTGAGAGGCAAACGGGCATGGGAAGCAATAAATACATGTAACATCTCTACCAGCTTCAGAGCCAATGTGGTCATATAAAAATCAGTCTTAATTCATCTGATACAGCTGTGCCACTCATCCAATAAGAAATAAAGACTCAGGACAGGTAAAAGTCATTAAACACTTCCAAGGACTCATTGAAAGTCATACAGCAACAGTTCAGGGATGACAGTGATTGTGTCTGCTAAAATAATCTCTGGGCATCTCATTGTCTGCACAATATAAAAAGCACCAACAGAAAAAGTAAACCAACCATTGTTTTATTTACATGATTTGCAAGCATTGGTTTGACTCATAGTTTTAAGGAACCTATTAAATTGATATCTGGCTTCTCTAGAAACTGGGAAGTGAGGATTTAGAACATTTTATTTCTTACTTGGGAAGGTCCCAGCATGGGCCCATTCAGGGAGGGTTGATTATTCTCCAGGATCCAGGGATAGAACATTATTTTGCTGATTTGGACATTATTGGTACTCATCTCCATTAATATCCCTGTTCTTAAGCAATTCTAGTCACCAAAATTGCATATTTGGGTTTGCAAGGGTCAAGGGGACGTATTTGCATCAAGTTGTTGTCAATGACCTTGAAGGAAAGGTCAATGCCAGAATCTGCTGGCTACTTGATGCAAAATCAGACCTCCTCCTCAAACAGAAGGATGCTGGGTCAAATTCTTGAGTTATTTCCCAAGAACACTAGGCAAATCAATCATGCTCAGTCATTTATGGAAAACTGCCAGGCTGCAACCTCTGTGGGAACAAGTGAACCAAGCTGTTCCTTGCACTGAGGTGTCCATGCACTAAACCACATGACCAGCCTCTTCGCTGCCGATGGTTTGCCAAAGGAGGATGGGTGTATGATCTAAGGGCACTCAGTGCAGGGGTTCGCTAGCACCCTAAGCAATGGCCTGGAGCAAAAAAGTCTACCCAAAAAGGAACAGTGAAAAATAACTAAGCTGATTAGATTCCTTCTTGACATCTGTTTGAAGTGGCAAATAGGAGTAGTAACAGATAGCTGTTTTAGGAGGAAATGCAAGAAAACACGCAAAGGGGAGCAGAAACTTGGAGGCTGGCTAGAGTATGTTCATGGCAGAGCACGAGAGTGAAGAGGTAGAAACTTGGTCTTCAGAAGGGGAGATAAGACAACTTATTTCTAAAGTTCCCCTGGCTTTTAAATGACTCTCTAGTTCCAGTTTCTGTGAGGCTCATTATACAGACATTTCTGGGTTGCTGCTATATTCCTGTTGTACTTTTGGTTATGTGTGTATCCATAAAACAACCCATTATTAGAGAAAGCTGAAGGGAATTTCTGTTTCTTGCAACCACAAAAGCTAAACTAACATAGAAGGTGTGCCCCAAATGCCTATAAGCCCCTTGGGGCTGCAGGCTAGCCAAGAAGATGCAAAAGCTGAGAAGCTGTTCTGACTCATAACTGCATTTAACAGGACAAGTTTCCTCAGTACTCTGCTGGGGCAGCAGGACAAAGCTGTCAACACACAAGTCAGGATGTGAAATCACAAGGAGCAGCTGCTCAGAGCTGTGCATTTCTAACCTAACTGAAGTGGCTGCAGGGGATGCCCCAGGTACCACATATGTTCATTTGGAGCACATGTTAATTGGAGGCGGAGCTTAGTGGGAAGGCGAGACAAGGGGGAGGGGACAATCCCTAGTGTCACTGGAAACGTTCTGTATTAGAGATGAGTATTAGAGATGAGTATTAGAGATGAGTATTAGAGATGAGTATTAGAGATGAGTTTCTTGATTTTGAAAATAATGGCTTATCCAGAGAAAGCTCAGATTCCTTTCTGTTTTCAATCACTAGGACTTGATTCTTAAAGCTCTGAGTCACAATTCTTAACAGGAAATGACTCTTGTTCTTGAGGCTCAGATTACCAATACCGATTTTTCATTTTCTTTTATGGTCTCCTGATCTGAAGCAATATTAGAAGACAAGCTGTTCTCATCAAGATATTCTATCCTAGGAGTAAAATAAATCACCAACAGAGAAGTTGGTGGGCTATAGTCAAAAAGAACACAGGCTTCCCAGACATTTTTTTTAACCACTTCAATGAAAATTGCAATCTCCTTGAGAGCAGCGGCCAGTCTTATTTCACTATAACCCCACCACTGAGCTTAATGACTTGCACAGAGTAGGCAATTTGAAAAATTGTTTGCTAAATAAACAAATAAATGAACGGGTGCTTGCTGCACTGTGGCAGAGTAGATCGCTTTAGCGGGGCCAGACCCATTGCATTTAGGACCTGCTGAAGGGTGCCAGCAGCTGGGATGATTCACAGAAGCCCCTGGGATGACTACCTCTACATTCTGACTTCGCTCTGCTGCTCAAAGGTTGGTTTTAATCCAGCACAGAACTCCCGGCCTGAGTTTTCTCGTCTGGTCAACGAGAGGACTGAATGGGTAGCAGCAAGGACACTTGCTGGTCTAAGTGTCTATGTTATGCCCCGAGTATCCTCTTACAACCCCGGAAATAAATTATATTTTTAGACAAAAATATGGGTAGTAAATTGGGAAGTGTCCAACATTTTCTTCTGGAAAAATGCAGCAGTCTCTAGTAAATGTTATTTTAACTAAAGAACGCCATAACCTCAAGGCTCCTCTTATTACTGCTTTCTTCTGTCCTCTCATCTCTAAAAATAAGCAGGTTATGTTTGCAGGCTTCTTCAAATTCTACTAGGACACTTTTCTTTTTTGAGGGGAAAAGAAAAAAAAAATCCTTGCACAGCAGGTGGTCCCACAAAATTAAGCTAGAGGTTCACTTTCCACATACTGATGGCTCATTCTGTCCGTGACAGGGTATGTCCTTCCTTCC
Source organism: Myrmecophaga tridactyla (assembly GCA_004026745.1). Lineage (NCBI taxonomy): Eukaryota > Metazoa > Chordata > Mammalia > Pilosa > Myrmecophagidae > Myrmecophaga > Myrmecophaga tridactyla. Next base: position 72,993 of record PVIY010004746.1, read on the forward strand.
TTTTGCAAACATGCAGGCACTGTGCCAAATGCAGGAGCTATATATATGCATGTGAGGTAGGAGCTCCAGGCTAGGTGTGGTGGAAGGTTTAGGCAAGTAGATGGGAAATTACGGTGTCAGCTGCAATGCAGGTGGGAAGAGAAGTACACTGGGGGCACCCAGCCCGAGGGCAGCAAGCCTCTGAGTAAGCGATGCTTCAGCTGACACATGAAGCTTAACGCGATGCAGGTGAAGGGCTGGGCTGCGGGGAGTGGGGGTGAAGTCAAGGGAACGACCCTTCTCATCTTCTGGAAGATCCTCTTAAGATTCCAAACCATTCTTCTTCCTTCACTTGCCCTTTGAGCCTTACAGCTTTCAAAGGCTCTAATTCTCAGCAGTGTTGATCTTTTCACCTGAAAGCATTCCTGGGGCTTTATGAACTTCAAAATGTTTTTTGCTGACACTCAAGGTAAATGGAAACTACTGCAGATTACTGTTTGAAGACACTTGCATTCATTTTTTTTCAGTACCTGGGTTAAAAAGAAAAAAATAATTAAATGTCACATTCCACTCCCCTTCCAATATATAACAGAGTTCGGCCTAGCCTTCGACAATTATTTATTGGGCTCCTGTGCACCTACCATGGTGCGAAGAACTGCTGAAGGACGACAACTTTGATCAGATTTTCAGGGCTGTGTGAGATTATTCATTCCTTTTGGAAAAAGCATATCAAATTCTTAGAGGACAATCATTTTTTTAAAAAAATTACTCATTTTTGTGTATTGTAAGGAAAGGAGATTCTAGGGCCACCTATAGTCCCTTTTACCAGTATCTTTTTCTGTTGCCCCGACAGGAAACTGATTTTAACTACTCATATAAGTACCTTGCATTAGATCTAACTTGTTTCTCTCTCGTTCACTCGCCCAGCAAACATTTACAGAGTGGCTGCACTTCGCTGGCTCACTGGAGGGTTCTGAGGATTGATCCTTTGTCCCAAGGACAATGCTTTGAACATAGTAAGTGCTTTATAAATGTTAAACTAAAAACCTAAGGATATGCCAGTCTCTAAGTTTATTCAAGTTTAGTATCGTTAAATAAAGTGTAATTAAAAAACAGTTAGAGGGCAGTGCATGGGTCGTTCAGTGGTAGAATTCTCGCCTGAAATGCCAGAGACCCGGGTTGGGAGCCTGGAGCCTGCATATGACAAAAAAAAAAAAAAAAATTTAGATCAAGAAGAAAAGGCAGATGATACTCCAGTAGACTTTTTTAAATGCCACTTCAGTGCTATTTCCTGTATCATATCAACATAAAAAGCAAATCAAGTTTTTGAAAGAGTATAAATATGTAAAATTTTTATCTTTTAAATTAAATTCAATTATTAATCCCAGTACATGTTTTTATGAAAATTGACAAACTAATTCTTAAAGTTTTAAGGAAAAGAGCCAGGAATCACTAAAACAAACTTGAAGAACAAAGTTGGAGAATTTACACTATTACAAAGCTACAATTAAAACTGTATTATAGCAGAGCAGTGCAATGGTGGCTCAGTGGCAAAATTCTTGCCTATGCCAAAAAAAAAAACAAAAAACCTCTATCATATTAGTCCAAGCACAGGCATTAAACTGATGGAACAGAATAGAGGCAGGAAACACACCCAAATGTTTATGGTCATCTGATTTATGCCAAGGCACCACTATAATACAGTGAAGAAAAGATGGTACTTTTTAACAAGTGGTTCTGGATCATCTAGATATGCTTGTGGAAAAAAAATTAACCTTGACCCCTTACTGCACATTAACACAAAAACTGATTCCTGATGATTGTAGACATAAATGTGAAATACAGAACAAAAAAGCTTCTGAAATACACAACAATCAAATATGTTCAAGACTTTGGATTCCACAATGGTGTAGTAAATGTATGGACTGAACTGTGCCCCCCAAAAAGATATGTTCAAGTCCTAGCCCTAGTCCTGTGAACATGATTCTACTGGGAAATAGGGTCTTTGAAGATGTTATCAGGTAAAATAAGGCCAAACAGGGTTAGGGTGAGTTCTAACCCAGTGTAACTGGTCCAAACAGGGTTAGGGTGAGTTCTAACCCAGTGTAACTGGTCCAAACAGGGTTAGGGTGAGTTCTAACCCACTATAACTGGTCCAAACAGGGTTGGGGTGAGTTCTAACCCAGTATAACTGGTGACCTCATGAGGAGTGGGAATTTGGACATGGAGGTAGAGAGAGATGGAGCTCTGCTGCCACACGCCTAGGAGACTAAGCCCGAAGACAAACCACTAGAAACTAGAAGAGGCATGGAATAGACTCTTCAACTGGAGCATGGCCCTGCCAATAGCTTGATTTCTGACTTTAAGCCTCCAGAACTGTTAGATAATAAATTTCTGTTGTTTTAAGTCACTTAGTTTGTGACACTTTGTTACGGCAGCCCTAGCAATCTAAGACAGGAAGCATAACACTAAAATAACTACAAGAGAATGAAAAGGTGAACTACAAAGTAGAAGATATTTAAAATATATAAAAAGAATATATGTAGAGCCACCAGAACCAGCAGAGCCCACAAACCAGACACCTTTGGAGATGAAGAAGGAAAACGCCCCCGGGAGAGCTTCATGAAACAAGAAACCTGGAGAGAAAGCTAGCAGACGTCGCCATGTGCCCTCCCAGCTGAGAGAGAAAGCCTGAACTTCATCAGCCTTTCTTGAAGGCAACTGATGCTCTAGAGAAAACTTAGATGGAGTTCCTCAACTATACAATTATAGCACCGTGTGCACTTTCTTGCCAGAAGTTATCTATTAAGATGAGACAAGCCAAGATCAGACGGTAGTAACAGATGTAACTCATCAACCTTGGGGCCTCAGCCACATGGGAGATGGGAAACCCAGCTATGATTGTTTCTGAAAGCAGCCCATGTTTATGACAATGGGCATTATGCTCGATTGGAGCATCCATATCTTGTGGTACCTGTGTGGAAGTTCAGCTTTCCTCATGTAAAAGGATTTGCATCCCTGGCCTATTTGAAGAAGTGGTCAGCTAAAGGAATTCAGGCTGTCGCTTGGACTGTCAATACCTTTGATGAAGAAGTGACTATGAATTCCATCTTGGTTCCAGCTGTATTACCCACAGCATGTTAGAAGACTGTGCATCTCAGTTCTAGGATCTTGCCCTGTGGAGGAAACGTGGGTTCAGAAACTGCCTACCAGCTTCAGGCAGGGACATCAAAGCAACCTGTGAGCTAGCCCAAGTCCTGGGAGCCAGGTGGTTCTCACAGCAACAGTTGGTAATTGCATTTTTACCTGAACAGAGTCAAACCTGGTCCGCTGAATGCCTGAGTGCAGCAGCCTTGCTCTTGGAAAGTCTGGGTCTGAGAAAAGGCACACCACCTCCTGCCCCCATCCTAGCTGAGGTGCACAAGGAGGCCCAGTGGGGATAAGCACAGATTGAGTTGTGCAAATGAGAATGCAGGTACAAATGCATGGGAAATGCATGCCTGCTCCGAGTTGACATTTTGAAACTTGCCTCACTTAAATACACTTATTTAAATAATTTTTACTTAACTACATTAACAATGCACTGTAGACATCAAACTTGTGGCCATACTAATAAAATCATTAAAAGCAAAAAAAACCACCAGAATTTATGTATGTGTGTAAATAATAAGAAAATTTTCTTATTATAAATAATAAGAAAAGATACACAACCCAATTTTTTAAAAAATGGACAAGAGGCTTGAACATGCACTCCATAAAAGAGGATATAACAATGGCCAATAAGCAGTTGAAAAGTTGATCAACCTCAGCAATAGGGAATGTAAGTTAAAACTTTAGTGAGATACTACTACACAACTACTAGAAAGGCTGAAAATTTTTAAAATTGACATTACCAATGTTTACAAGAATGTGGGGCCAGCAAAATCTCCTGCATCGCAGCTAAGAGTGGGAATAGGCACTACCACATGGTCCGGAGGCAGACAGGCTTTAGTGGGGGCCTGCATGATCCCCACGCCCAGGGGTTCACAGCCTGTGCCCCTCCCCTAAGGTAGGACCTGCGACTTGCTTCTAACCATGAGAAACAGTGAAGGAGATGGCATGTACATGATGACGTGAATGAGGTCACATCGTACAAGACTGCATTCCATTTTGCTAAGAGACTCCCTCGCTGGCTTTGAGAAAGCAAGCTGCCATACTGTGAACCCTGGAAAGGGCCCCAAGACTAGGAGCTAAAAGTAGCCTTCAACCCACAGCCAGCAAAGAACAGAAGCAGTCCAGCAGCCTGCAAGGAGCTGAATACTGCTGTCATGGTCAGATTCATGTGTCAACTTGGTCAAGTGGTGGGACCTGTTTATGTGGTTGGCCAAGTGCTGGCCTGTCTGTTGCGATGAGGACATTTCATAGAATTAGATCGTGATCACGTCAGCTGCATCCACAGCTGATTCCATTTGTAATCAGCCAAGGGGCGTGCGTGTCTTCTGCAATGAGTGATGCTCAATCTAATCACTGGAAGCCTTTTAAGGAAGATTCTGAAGAGACAGGCTCTCTTCCTGCTTCGGCTGGCGAGCCTCTCCTGTGGAGTTCGTCCAGACCCTCCATCGGAATTGTTGGCTTCACAGCCTGCCCTGTGGATTTTGGACTCTGCGTTCCCGCAGTCACATGAGACACTTTTATAAATTTTATATTTGTGAGTGTTCCCTGTTGATTCTGTTTCTCTAGAGAACCCTAACTAATACAGCTGCCAACGACTACATGAGCTTTCCCCAGGTGAACCTCAGATGAGACCCTGAAGCAGAGAACCCAGCTAAGCTGTGGCCAGACACTGACCCACAGAACCTGTGAGAAAGTAACTGCATATTGTTCTAAGTTGTTAAGTTTGTATTAATATTGTTTTGTAGCAATAGCAATACAAACCACTTTAGATTAACACTTTAATCTGCTGAAGCTGAACATAAGTATATAATTTAGCAATTTCATCATTAGGTACATTTGTGCATAGTCACAGCATTATTCACAGCAACAGATCTAACATCCAACAATAGTAGGATGGAAAACTAAATATAGTATAGTCAGTCATTCAATGGAATGAATGAAAAATAAACTACTGCTACATGTAACATATATACATTCAACAAAAAAGGCCAGCCACAAAAGAGTGCATAATGTATGAACCCATTCAAATGAAGTTCAAAAATAGGTAAAACTAATCTCTGGTGATAAAAGAAAGAATATGTTAGCTTTAACGGGTAATGGACTAGGAAGAGGCACAAGAGGGGCTCCTGGAAATATTCTATACCTTGAACTGGATGATGATTATACAGGAGTTTTCACTTTGTAAATATAAATCATGCTGTAGAGTTAAGATCAGTGCCCTTTTTCTCTATGTTTATTGTATTTCAACAAAATATTTGTAAACAATAAATCTAAGCTACAGTGAACATTAGCCAACAGTCATTAGCTGTATTAGCTGTATTATTCTCTTCTTAGCAACAGACATTCTTTGCCTATCCAGCACTGTTCCTTTCTTCTGGCAATAAAATCCCTTTCCTTTTGGGAACTTCCCCACCTTTCCTGCCACCTTCCCACTTTCTCTGCCTATGATCCCAAAAGGCTGAGCAAATACAGGGACTGTTACAAGGCCAGACATACAATCCACGCAGGAACATCAGAGACTTTCTTCAGGAGCTCATGTGGATACTGACAGGCAGAAAGTATCTCTTTTTACTTCCAAGGTTTTAATGACTAAGGATCAGGCAAACCAGGAGCTGCCAGTGGCATCATTACCATCATGTAGTGAGAAAGAATCCAACTCAAGAGGAAAACAGGGACAAAAGATGGACTGGTTCCTGACAACATCACTTGAGCCTCAGTATCCAGTTATGTCTGAAGTCACACTACCTTGGACTTTTCCAGTTGTGAACCAATAAATTCTACTTTTCTGACTTCAAATGGTGTTAAGTTGATTGCTATCACTTGCCACTGAGAAGCTCCAGATTGAACACTTTCTTTATATTGGCATTATCACACGTTGTTTTGATTCTGCTTCCTCTACAGTGAAATATTGTCAGGGACCCAGTAGCCTCTTAAATTGCAGCTGATAACATCCATTACGTCAGTGGATACACAAATGGCCAAAAGACTACAAAAAGGTGCTTAAAAATGCAAATTAAAACCTCAATGAGATTTAAAAACTTTCACTAATTCTTCATTTAGAGACATCCTTGAAACATTTACTATTGTTTTAGAGTCAGACAAAAGAACCACATTCAGACTCCATCATTTATTGACTTGCTAGCCATGACTGGCACCTTCCTAAGCGTTAGTTTCCTCATCTGTGCAAAGACCTCAGTCATTTATTCACTAACAGATATTTTCTGGATGCCTGCTGAGTGCCAGGCATGGGTTTAGGCTCTGGGAAGTCAGTGATAACCTAAACAAAAAAAGTTCTTGCCCTCACAGTACTTACATTCTAGTGATAATATCCATCTCATGGAATTATTAAGATTGGATATTAGTGTAATTTAAAGTGTTTTATGGGTGTCAAAGTGCTATATGAACCCAAGGCTCTTGAATGTAATGACTGCCTTATTCCTGTCTATCCCTCATGGTGCCATCCGTCCTACGTTCAGTAGTGCCACATGTGACCACTAGAGGGCCCCATAATATAGCGTCATACCCAACATTTGGTGGTTCCACTTATTTATTTCAATATAAAATAATTTGTCAAATAGGAGGAATTTTAGAAGATTGATTCTATTAAATAAAATGTGTTATATGAAACCCTAAAAGACTAAAAGGCGTTAACTATAAATATAATAGATAACATGTATTCAGCCTGCATACCATGTAGCATGCTACATGTATGCAGAAAATTAAGAAACATAAAAAGATAAATATTAATGTCTTATCACTGCAGTCTCTCCAAACAAACCACTTTACCATCATAGGCACTACTTTTGATATAAATCAACATCTACAATATTTTTAATGGGTGTGTAAATTCTATTTTATAGTTAGTTATACTAATAGTATGCTATGAAAACATCCTTATGGCTAAATCTTTGTATATATTATTTCCTCAAGATCAAGTTTTACTGTGTTTTTCTACAAGAAGAAAATAGTATATTCCCAAGAAAACAATTTAAATTTAATAAAATGTGCATCTTTATATTTTCAGATTTACTGTTAAATGTTTTAAAATCTTTTTCTAATAATCCACGAAATTTCATAAAATGACTCTAAGTTTAAAATTTCAATATTCATAAACATTTAAGAAAATATATTAAGAAATTTATCTAAGTTGTGTCTTTCTGTTTTCTTTTTGGAAACAGATCACAGAAAATACATATAGAATTAACTGCTTTTCAAAATTGCTCTCGTCATTAATACATGGAAAAGAGGAGTATTTCAAGAATATTCAAACTGTATCAATGTGTGAAATTAAAATAGGATTAAAGAAATTAGCAATTCCTATTATCAGCACCTCTCTGTGAACAGATGCCTAGCTGATCTATTCTACTTTAATAATGATCATCTATTTCTATTATCTCAGAGACTAATATATATGAGGCTGGCCTTACTAGGACAAACTTCTAGCAAATACATCAACCTGGGGGACAAATACTGTTGCTGAATGGCAAGACCTTACAAGTTCACCTGAGCCACCAATGACGTCACCAAAAATACTAACATGCTTCATTCCAGAGATGCAGGAACTCCGGAAAGGTACTGTCCTGGCAGACATCATGCTGGCACCTAAGGGAGGCACAGTGCAGTCAGTGCTGGTAGCTGCACGTATAGCCCCACCCCAAACTTTCTGGTGTCTTGTTAATGAATTGATGCATCCGTAACGCCAACCACACCATTGAATGGACAACCTAGTGCTGCCCTCTGGAACATACAGGTCATCCCTGGGTGCCTCAGAGTGGGCGTCTCTCCCTGAATATTCCCAACCAAGCTGTACATCTTGTCTGTCATTTTTCTCCCAAGGCAAGTAATCACTTTTCTTTTTCTCCTGATTGGAATACCCTCATCAAGTGCATCCAATCACATCTAATCAAGACCAGCAGTACTGTCCTGCCCAAACAGACGATCCATGCTATGAATATGGAACAGAAAATCAAAAACAAAATGTCCCTCCAACAACCCCCAGAATGTGTTGAACTCATTCCCAAACCTTATACACACCTATGATTTTGTCTCCTGTCCCAAAAGATTTGGCTGGTCGTGAAAGTTGTTCATCTTGGCCAAGGAGAAAATTAAAACCATCCCCATTTTTCCTTGCTTAGACCTTTGTCTCCATTCTCTCCTATTTTCCATTCTTTTTAATTTTCTAATTCCTCATTCCCTGAAATTTGCTTATCTAACTAGCTGTCTGTCATGGTCAGGTTCATGTGTCACCTTGACCAGGTGGTGATGCCTGGTCGTCTGGTTGGGCAAGTGTTGGCCCGCTTCATAGTCTGTTGCTATGAGGACTTTTCACGGATTTAAATCATGATTACCTTGGCTACTGATTGCATTTGTAATCAGTTAAGGGGAGTGTCTTCTGCAATGAGTGATGCTTAACCTAATCAATGGAAGGCTTTTAAGGAGGATTCAGAAGAGACAGTCACTCTTCCTGCTTTAGCCAGTGAGCCTCTCCTGTGGAGTTAGTCCAGCCCCTTCATTGGAGTCATCAGCTCCACAGCCTGCCCTACAGATTTCGGAATCTTCCATTCCTACAGTTGTTCAGCCAGCCTGTCCTGAGAGTTCACTGAGGAACTTCATCGGAGTTGTCAGCTTGCGGCCTGTCCCACCGACGTTGGACTCTATGTTCCCATGGTTACGTGAGACACTTTTATAAATTTTACATCTATGGATATTTCCTGCTGATTCTGTTTCTCTAGAGAACTTAGCTAGTACACTGTCTAACTGACATTAGAGAGCTGACAACCATCAGGCTTACAAAGATGGCTCTCAGAAGAACTGTTCTGTCAATCGCCAAAATGAGATTGTGCCAGCAATCTCAAAAAGGAAGCATGAAAAATAACCTAGACCAACCATTCCAACCACAGGGTTTGCAGTAATTTATGGACAAAGAAAATGGCAACCTGGGACAAGACCACAGTCATGTACCCCTATGACAACTCCAATCCTACTTCATCTCAGGGAGTTCCCCAACTGTGAGGTGCTCCCTGATGTGCATGTAAACCTTTAACCTCTGAGTCATTTTTTTTTTTGCTTTGATATTTCCAGTTGTCAAACCGTAATTTATTAAAGATTCCACCCAGTAACATTCCAAGGAAGGGAGGGCATGTGGTAGCATAGGGATGGGGGGGTGGATGAGCATGTTGGAGGCCTCTGCATGGGTTTTGTGTTATTTTTGTAATTGTCCTGTAAGTTCATATTTCAAAATTAAAAAAATAAAATAAAAACAACAAAAGACCTTACAACTTCCAGGGAGCAGTGAAACAAATTCCACAAGTATAAAAAAGGGAATATATTAAATAGCTATGCAATTAGAACTATTCTCAAATTATGAATGTCTTATAAATACAAGGGCAAATTTCCTCATGTGAACAAAGCGATCAGAATGTATTCAAAATACACAAAGAAGTAAACTGGGAACTTGGCATATATGTTTAAATTTTATTACTTGAGAAAATATGTTAAAATCGGATACAAATACTGCTGGGACAAGAAAAGAATTACACAAATTTGGATTCAAGCACATGAGTATGTGAATCTGTATGCAAAAATATATCCTAACAACCTGTTATTGAAGCCTTTTAAAGAATTCATAGGTTTCAAATCACACAGAGATTAAACAGACTATAGAAGAACAATAATTTTTTCTCAAAAAAAAATTCCCTTATCCATTCAATACTGTAAACTTAGTGTGAAGAGGAAACTTAGAGGTCATCTAATTTATCAAGGCATTTTGAAGATATAAACCTTAAATACCTACTCTAAGTCCAAACAATATGAAAATAATCAGCATTTCATTTCTTTCTGAAGATTCATCTGATAACACTAGTCACATTAATAAATTATAGCAAGGAAAAGCAAAACTTTTTCTACTCTTTTGAAACCAGACAGTATTTTTCCTACCAGGTACTTCAGTAATTTGATCTTAATACTTGTTTTATTAAATATTAAAACCAAAAAAAACATACAATTTTGCACTATTAAGAAGATATGAAAACTTCCTTCCAATAAACAATGTAAAAGCTGTGTAAAACTTGTGAAAATGATTGGATAACTAGCTATTTAAAAGCACTTCAGATATAGTTTGAAGAAATTAATTTTCAGTGACATAAACAAAACTATTATTTTGGAGGAGTAAGCTATATATAAATAAAAATTCATCAGCATGAAAATAGATGGAGTAAATTCCAAGAACAGAGCTATTTAAAATTAACTTCCAATTTTTCAAAACACAATTCTTTGGTTAAATTCTGAATTTGTGCTGGATGCCAACAAGATATTTTTATTTGTGATTATTGATAGCACAAAAGTTACTTATTACATATTGTAAAACCTACTTGGAGTTATAGGTTGGCTGTAATCCAAATATACATAATATTTAAGTTCTAGAAGTTATAAAAGTATCATTTAGTCTTAGAGGGAATAAACTCCGTTATGAAATTGTTCCTTTCTAAAGATGCTCGATTTCTGATCACTAAAAAAGTAAAGGATCTGGCATTTCCTGGACAGTAACTTCATTTTCCAGAGATCTAAATATATTCTTTCTCAACATCCAGATTACTAGTAGAATTAAACTATATATCTGGTAACTATTTCTTTTGAAAAGAGAAGCATCAATTATTCCAAAACTAGCCCACACATACCTTTGATCTTAATTGTGTTCCTCAGACAAAAGATCACTTATTTTTATACGATGCTTTCTTACTTCATAAGCTATGGATCATTAGTGGTCAGCTTAAGATGCTTTTCTATGACTGTACATCTGTCAAAACTATTCTTTTCTTCTTTAGAAAACACATTTCAGCTTAAAACAGATAAGGAAACACAAACCTCAATATTGAATAAAATAAGCTGTGATAACTGATAATACTGTAAAGTTACTTAAAATATCCTTAAAACTTTTCAAAGCCCATTAATTTTTTAAAAATAGTCACAATCCCTTAAAAACAAATTATTTACAAGTATCATGTAGTTTGACAGAATTTATGCAGTAATTACATGATTTGGATAAAAGACTCTTCCTAGAGCAGAAAATGTTGCATGCATAATGCCTACTCAACATTGGAAAACTGAAGGCAGCATGACTTTATAAAGAAAATTAACACAATCAGAAGAACCTAATTAAAAGTAATATTGTGCTAAAAAAATAGCAATCACATGACAGAATTTTTATATAGCACCACTCTAAGATTCTTTAATATCACCTTAATTTTGGATCACTTAAACAAAATTTTGATGTTAAAACATTATTTGAATGTAAAAATTCAAATCTGTACTCACAGGAAACTACATTATTAAAATATATTAATATACTACACTCTACTAAATCAATTTCCCCTTAACCATTGCACAACATCCATCTAAAAATATAAGGTGTCTGTAAGTTTTTATAGCTAATAAATGAAAAATTCATTTTTTTAAACCAAATTTCAGCTTATATTTCAATAAATTAATTTGTTTTAACTTTTTAACTGAAAAAAAATAGGTAACAAGATATTACCAATGTTAATATAAACCAGTTTTTTTAAAAATCAGTTATTTCTGATGCGGAAAGTGTAAAAAAAATTAACTAATAAGAATTCTGCTTAATCCAGAGTAATGCCAAGCTAACTGGTAGCAGCCATTGGGGCTTAGTATTTTCCAAGGCAATCCCGATCAGAAAATTAAATTAGGTGCCTTTTGTAAGGTAAGTGCCAAACCGTTGCTTTTTTCACTAAAATGCAGTAGCTAACATGAAGAGCACATTGTTGCTATTAGCAGATAAATAACCCCTAAATTTAATACATATTCATAAATATAGCAACTATAGTTATAATTTTAGTAGTGTTACCTGACTTTTACATTTTCTCGAAAGGGCTGACATTAACAAAGATGCTATGGACTGGAAACCATATAAATGTCTATTATTAGTAAGAACCTTGTAGTGATTTTACAACTGTTTGCCTCAAAAGGTTGTCTTCTGGCAAATGCAGATAAAGCGTATGACTTGTGATACGCTCCCTCCTCACCCCATTCCCCAGCTCCTACCCCATCTACAACCTCCATCCCCCATTTTGTTGTACTAAATGTCTGCACCTATGTGGATCAACACAAATAGGAGAAAGTTTTAAGATGTAAAACAAACTCCCCTCCCTTTCCTGTTTTCTTAAAATGACACACTTTGGGGCGGGGGGGAATAGTGGCTCAGTGGCAGAGTTCTTGCCTGCCATGCTGGAGAACCAGGTTTGATTCCCAGAGCCTGCCCATGTCAAAAAAAAAAAAAAAAAAACTTGTATTTATTTTCTAGGTTTCTTACTTCCTGTCATAACAAAATAATGGTCATCATCTTCCTTTTTCTTTGCAGTAGGTTTTTTATCTCCACTAACTGTTTCTTTCCCAGAGGAGGGTGGTTTCCTGGTTGGAGCTGGGGGTCTGCCACTTTTCAGAGCCCCTTTAGTTGAACACTGGGTCTTGGTGGCAGCCTGGGCTGACTTTGGGACAGTTTGTGTTTTGGCAGAAGACTGGGGAAGGCTCACAATGGACAATGGAGTACGGCCAGAAGACTTTGAGAAGGCGGGCCCTGTCTTCTGGCATGTGCTTTTATGCTGAGGTTGCTTTTTGGCAACTGAAACCGTATTTTTATCTTTTAATTCCGGTGCAGCTTTTACAGGAGAAACTGAGGATACAGAAACTGGCTGGTTTAAATTCAAGCCTGATTTCAGTTTCTGTGCTTGGGTGGCCCCTGCTTGTGAGGCTCCATCTGGGGGCCGAGACCGTGTTCCCAGAACTACAGTTGTGCCCTTAGAAATGGATTTTGTCATTTTTGCAGGGGACTTGAAAGGAGGTTTAGGCCTTACATGTATGTTTGCTTTGGGCAGGTTTGAACACTTTGATGATGAATTTAAATGTGTTACAGAATGAGATTCTACATTATCCTTGTGTGAATTTTGATTGTGTTTCAAATGCTTCGGTGCAGTTTTTCCAGAATGCTTATTCGGCAAAAGTGTAGACTCAGGTACATCTCCTGAATTCTTGGCAGGAACAAACTTGTCCTTAGGAGTATTGGGTGATGAGATACATTTTCTCAGTGATTCAGATACAGAAGGCGCAGTTCTTAATAAAGCTGGTGAAGAAGTGCTTTTACCCCCTGGATATAAAGAAGCAAGTGAAGATGATACATTGTTTGAAGGACTCTGTGGTTTCTTTGTTATACCTTTTGAAGATTTGAGTTTGAGATGAGAAGATGCTGCTGGAGTATTTGGCAATTTAGAACGGACTGACATGGACCCTACATCACCTCCTTTCAGGGACGACGCTGGTAGCGACACACCTGGAGGATGTTTTTGCTTTTCTCTGCTCCTTGGAATGCTGACTGGTGTGCCAGGTTTTGAATTTTGTTTCTGAAACATAGTAACTGCAGTCAAAGGATTCATTTCAGGAGGCTGAGGGGTTCTGGCAGGTGACTCAGGCACACTTTCATTGGAAACTCCTTTCTGAAATGCTAGAATTTTTTGTTCTAGGGTAGCAAACTGTAATGTCCGACAGGGGTCATATTTAAGTAGAAAGCCTTGAAGAGTGTCCCAGCCTCCACCAACACGGACCATGACATGTTTTCCATGAAGCATCTGCCCACCAAAAGAAAATAAAAACAAAAGCTGTAAAAACTGTGATGTCTGCAATCTATGAAATTTAAGGATATTTGCCAACAGCTTCACTACAAATTGACAGCCTCCTTCTTGTATTGTTAATTTAATAAATGTAATTCATGTTGAATTACAAAACTAACAATACAGAATCCTTGTAAGGAAGATATTCCCATATACCTTGCTTTATAAAACAACTTATTAAATACAAAGTTGCAAGGGCAACACTATTCAATGAAAACTGAACAATGAAGGGAGGAAAGAGAGAGGGAAAAAGGAGAATTAGAGACTTATAGGAAAAAGCCTCATAAAATAAGAAAAAATAAAAATTATTGAGAAAAATAACAATGCCTAAAACTTGTACTTTACAAATTTAATATGTCTTTTATTAATTTAATGTTTAAACATTTTTGATATAATTTATTCCCAGTTCTTCTTTGCAGATGAAGAAATTATAGCTCTATGAGATGAAGGAATTTGTCCTGGTCACAGAAATTGGCCTGGACTGAAATATGCCATTCTGCCCGTAAATCAAATGATTTTTCATGGCTTTGCCAGTGGAACCTGAGCTAGATTTCAAGCCCACCTGTCCAATTAGCAGGCAAACCTGAAAAATTATGAGATTGCCAGGCATACTTTAATCCTAAAGCCTGTGTTCTGGAAGTGGGATGGTAATGATAATATGCAAAATAGAAGAAAATACGGATGGCAAAATTTTATTTTAAAATACTCTTATTATGTTACTAAATTTGGAACAAAAAAAAATCTCTTGTAATGCACAAGAAATGGAAAAAATGCTGAAGAGTTGAAACTTTAACCTCCATACCAGCAAAGGGGATAATTCATCAATTGTAGATAGGACAAAGGAAGAAAATGAACATACATATATCTCAGCATATTGGCATACATACTGATGCTGTGCCAATGAGAAAAAGGTTTTATACTTCAGACCCAAACTAATTATAACCTACAGTGCTTCAACTTCCCTTTCTTATTTCTGATACTAATTGTATTAGATGTATTGTTTTGTTTTTCTTCTTACGCTGGAACTTTTTGTTTTTTAGAAAATGTGAAAAAAATAAGTTATCTGAGATGTATAAAAATTTTTCCCCAACATATATATATTCAATTTCTAAACAGCCCTAGTTAATCTGAAGTTAGTGGTTTGCTATGTTGAATGTTTACCTAAATTCACTGTATAGTCATGAAAGCAAATATTCCATGTTCTTTCTGTACAATGAAATCTCCCATTAGGAACACTATTCTAATTTTTAAAAAAGTAAAAGGGTAGCAAAAGAAGGTCAGCAAAGCAATAAATGCAACTTCAAAACAAGCTTTGTGTATAAATGGAATGTAAATGGTGGACTTACTCTTATAAAGAGTATTTTATCCCCCAGTCGGTACCGTCCTTCAGATAAGTACTCAATAGAAAATCGATGAGAACAACTACAAGGAGGGTCTTCGGCAATATGTTTAACCTAAGATTACAAATAAATAAATAATGAAATTATTGTCTGTTATTAAAAGCATCTTATTTAAAGTTCAAATGCAAAGTTTATTCAACAGCTGGAAAAAAATCAAACTCAAAGATAAAAATTCAAAGGTAGTACAACTATTTAATATCTCTCCCCCTTTACTTGTTGACCAGTATTAAGGCCAGATACTAGCTAATCTAACAGAAAAGCCAAAAATGATGAAGTCTGAGCTTGTCTCTCTGCCCAAGTACAACCTGGCTCTTAGTGCACTGACTAATTGCTGGAGAAGGTCTGCAAATGTCTAAAACGGTGAAGTCAATTTAAAACATTTAAGGGGTTTTAGGAAACAAATAAGCTCACTATTAAACTTGAATTGTTTTAAGTCTTGTATTAATAATATATCTGAGTTCCCTAACAGTGCACTAACTAATAATGTGGGGGGAAATCTAGATTTGTTCCAAAGTTATTGGTAAAATAGGCACAGATATATTTACCTATATCCATTCAGGACTGGGTAAAATTATTAAAAATTAAATTCAAGAAGCATTTTTTTAAAGTACTTTTTCTGTTTCAATATTTTACTAAGGAATTGAGAATGAGGGCAGGTAGCACCTAACTACATTATCACTGCTTCCTCTATTAATATTCACAGTCATTATCTATTTTGATAACATATTGAAGGCAAATATTTTTTAACCTTTAAAAAAACTATTCAGGCTGACATTTTCTTAACCTGACTTGCAAGGCTTTCCAAATGTTTTGAATTAAACTTTGACTACATTAAACAAAATAGTTAAAGCAACAGTTCTAAATGTTTGTTAGTAATAAGTTGTTATTTCTTAAATAATTTTGAACATTAAAGACCTTCCTAAAATACTACAATCCAAAAAAGACCATGAATTATTCCTAGAAACAGTCTAAGCAGAAAATGTTCAATACTCAGTTCACCTCTATACTACTCACTTACCACCCAGTAATCAGTGCAGAGGACACACCACCCAGGCAACGGCAGCCCTATTAAACTTCTGCACAGAAATGAACAGGTGAAGTGAAGGCACTTACCCATTGAGACCCATCATCTAACAAGTCTGCATATGTTCTGTCAGGGGGAATTTTCAAGACAAAAACCATCAATTTGCCTTGGCAACTTTTCCTCTCTGTAGTTTCCAAATATCAGCATACCATCTACCTAGAAACCTTGGAGATCACCCTAGATTTTCTCCCTCCCTTACTCTCAATCAGTCACTAATTCTGTCACTCCTAAATATATCTTATATTTGTGACTTTCTCTCAGTCCCTGCTACTGGTGCCCTAGTTCAGGCTCTTACCATCTTATGTCTAGATTCTTATATTAAAAACAACATAACCTCTAGAATATTCCTTATAATTTGCAAATTAATTTCTAACACTACCATGTTAAAAAATGAATAAATGACTACCAATGGTCTAGCGAACCCTTTATGACCTGGTTCTAGCCTCTTTGCCCAACTGCTTCCCAACTACACATCCATTCCCTATCATATACAAGCTACAACAAACCACCTCTAACATATAGTATTCTGGACTCACCAAGAAGTGGAGATCAGTACAAGTATATATCCTGAGTAAGAAACACTTTCTTTTAAATATAGCAGCACCTACAGCAAACTAGAAGCAGATACAACTATGAGACTACGAGGCAGCACAGGTGAAAGAAAACGTGGCACTCACAGCTTCATGCAGCTCTTCATGCTGACAGCACGATTTTGGAATGCTGATGGAATCTTCAGGTCTAGATGTATTAAGCAAGGTCTCCTCTAGCTCAATTTCTTTCTCAAGTTTTACTAATACAGGTGGCTCGACCCCATACCTGAAAACCAACAGGGAAATCTGATTATTCAAGCAAGATCTGACCCAAGCACTTTCTTACATATCATGATAGATTATATTTTATTTTTAAAGCAAACCGTGTATGATTCTCTTCCACCAACTGCTTCACTGGGGCATCTGAAAATATTTTTTAATGTTCCAGATTGCCAAAATCCAGATTATAATCTTCACATCAGAGCATATATTTGGGTTGTGAGATATTCCCAATATTCAAAAAAAAAAAAGGGCCTTGAAAGGCACTTTTATAACAAGCTTGTAAGTAGAAATGGAGCTAAGGTAGGTATCAGGGACACCAAATCTTGGCCTTCTTATTAGATCCTCTTTGTGTCCAGAGCACTTGCCTTGAACTGTTATAAAACAATATGCTCTTACCCTACTGTTAATCTAAAAAAATCAAAAGCCACTTTCACAGTTTGATATTAAATGAAAGTAAGCTGTATGAGAAAGCAGATGTTGACAAATGACACAGCTCATGCAAACAGAACAAAATTATTAAAGAAACACAAAGAAAGAAATCTGGGTTAGTTACTTGAACCAGGGATGGTTTTATTTATAGAAAATAGTGCTGTAAGCTAAATTAAGTAACTTAAAAATGTTTATCACATCGAAATTCTAAAATATTGTGGAATACATACCTTGACACAATTCGACCAATTTCAAGAAGACAAAGATACACCTGTCTTGGATCTTTGTGCAAAACTGTGAAAAATAAGACCCCACATTTTAAAGGGCAAAACTGAATTTCAGGCATGAAAGAAAGTAAAAGAAAATAATGAGGAAGATGTTGGGCTTACTTATCTGAAGAAAACTCAGGCTTTACTTTATGCTATCTCCATAAATTATATTTAAAAACTAGTTAAAAGAGGATGAATAGTTCCAAGAGTATATGGCCATCGGTTTTGAAATGGTATGTACCCCAGAAAAGTTAATCCACTGTAAGTAGGATCTTTGGATGAGACTACTTTAGTTAAGGTGTGACCCACCTCGTTCAAAATTGGACTTAACCCTATTACTGAAGTCATTTATAATGGAATGAATACAGGAAGAGAGAGTGAGAAAGCCACAGAAGCAAGAAGCAGAAAGCTACAAAATCCAGAAGAGAAGGAAGAGACCAGCAGACTCTGCCATGTGCCTTGTCATGTGGCAAGGGATAGCCAGCAGCTAGTCTTTAAGAAGAAAGCACTGCCTTGATAATGACTTAATTTGTACATTTTTTCTCACTCTCAAAGCTGAAAGCTAATAATTTCCCATTGTATAAAGCCAACCCACTTTATGGTATTTGCTTTCAGCAGTCTAGCAAACTAAAACAATAGCATAGCATTTCAATTCTAAAAGAAAAAATGAATTAATAAGATTATTTATATTTCAAACCTCTCAACAGGAGATACAATTTGAAAAGATATTTTACTTCTACTTTGTTCTAAGCCATCTTTAGCACAGGACTGTGATGCCAGAAATGGCATTATTGATCTTTCTTCTTTCAAAAATTATCTTTTTTCAGGGTGGGTCATGGTGGCTCAGCAGGCAGAGTTCTTGCCTACCATGCCAGAGACTGGGGTTGGATTCCTGGTGCCTGCCCATGCAAAAAAAAAAAAGTATCTTTTTTCTTAGTATCAACTTCAAGAAAATGCAAAAAACAGATCCCAATTAACATATATATGAACCTTTAAAAAAAGAAGCTTTAAAAACGAACCTATAATAGGTGGAAATGGAATGAGGAACTCCAACCTTCATAATAAGCAAACAAACAAAAAAAGGCAAAAACTGTCAAAGTAAACTTTTTCAAAACTCTGGAAATTAACCAAAGGCTTGCAGCAACCCAGGGAACACTTATTCAAGAAAAGCAGGTGGTTTTCAGTAAGAACTCTGTGGCATTTTAACTTACCACATCCCATTCCCTGCTCCCCAGCTCACTGGTAGTGAAGGGAGCAGAACAGAGCTCATCCCCCCCAAAATCATATTGAATTACTTGTTCTGACTTATCTGGTGCCTCCCTGGAAGATGGTTCCATTTCATTTCACCTAACTCAGAACTGGACTAGTACTAAAGCTCTTTTCCAGAAGGTATTTGTCAAAAATATTTATAGGTTTATGTTGTTGCTGCTTCAGGCACAGATAAGAGATGTGGTAAATATTCCATATTCATGGATCAGAAGACTTAATATTATTAAGAGAGCAGTACTACCCAAACTCATCTACAGATTAAAATTCCAACTGCCATTTTTTTTCCAGAAATGGGAAAATCCACCAAAAAACTTTCATATGAAATTACAAGGGAGACAGAATAGCCGAAAATAATTTTGAAAAAGAAAAAATTAGAGGACTTACCACTTCCCAAATTAAAACTTATCACAGAAATTTCAGCAATCAACCACTGTGGTAGTGGCAGAAGGATAGATGCACACACAAATGGAATAGAACTACAGGTCCAGAAGTAAACCCATACTGTGCTGGTCTGAATCTGTGGTGGACCCCAGAAAAGCCATGCCCTTTGATCCTCATTCAATATTGCTGGGTGGGAGCATTTTGATTGTTTACATGAAGATGTGACCCACCCAATAGTGGGTGGTAACTTTTGATTAGATGATTTCCATGGAGGTGTGTCTCCACCCACTGAAGGCAGAGTTGCTTGCTGGAATCCTTTAAAAGAGGAAACATTTTGGAGAGAGTCCCCTTTTCTGGTAGAGCCACAAGAAAACCAGCAGATGACGCCATGTTCGCCATGTGCCCTTCCAGCTGAGAGAGAAACGTTGAACGTTGTCAGCCTTCTTGAACCAAGGTATCTTTCCCCGGATGCCTTAAATTGGACATTTCTATAGACTTATTTTAATTGGGACATTTTCTTGGCCTTAGAACTGTAAACTAGCAACTCATTAAATTCCTCTTCTTAAAAGTCATTCTGTTTCTGGTATATTGCATTCCAGCAGCTAGCAAACTAGAACACATAAGTTAACTGTTTTTCAACAAGGGGGCCAAGAAAATTCAATGGGAGAAAGAATAGTCCTTTCAACAAATGGTGTATGGACAACCACATATCCACATGCAAAAAGCATGAATATGAATAAAAAATTAATCCAAAATGAATCAAAACCTAAATGTAATAATTAAAACTATAAAACTCTTAGAAGGAAACATAGGTGAAAGTCTCTATGACTTTGAATTAGGCAACAGTTCTTTAGACATGACACCAAAAGCACAAGCAACAAAAGGAAATATAAATTGTGCTTCATCAAAATTAAAAACTTCCATACCTCAAAATATAGTATCAAGAAAGTGAAAAGACAATCCACAGAATGGGAGAAAGTATTTCAAATCATATATCCAATAGTGGTCTAGTATTTAGAATACATACAGAGCTCTTACAGCTCAATAGTACAACAACAAATGGCCAACTTAAAAACAGACAATGGATTTGAACAGACATTTCTCTAAAGATATATAAATGGTCAATAAGTACATAATCCAATACTCAACATCATTATTCATTAGAGAAATGCAAATCAAAACTATAATGACACACCACTTCACACCCACTAGGACAGCTATAATAATAAAAGAAAAGAATAAGTATTGGTGAGGATGTTGAGACACTGAAACCCTCACACATTGCTGGTAGGTATGTAAAATGATGTAGCTATTATAGAGAACAGTCTGGAAGTTTTCTCAAAAAGTTAAGCATAGAATTACCCTGTGACCTAGTAATTCTACTTCTATATACCTAAGAGAATTGAAAAAACATTTGTTTACACAAAAAGTTGCATATGAATGTCCATAGCAGCATTACATATAATAGGCAAAAAATGGGAACAACCCAAATGTCCATCAGCTAATGAACAGAAAAACTATACAATGGAATATTATTTGTCCATAAAAAGGAATGAAGTACTGCTATATGCTGCAACCTGATTGAATCTTGAAAATATGCTAAGTGAAAGAAGCCAGACACACACTGTATGATTTCATTTATATGAAATCTCTAGAATAAGACAATCTATGGAGATAGAACATGGATTAGGGTTGTCAGGGTACAGGTAGAAGGGAAATTGGGACTAATTGTTAGTAGGTATGGGATTTCTTTTTGGCATGATGGAAATGTCTGGAATTAGGTAGTGGTGATGGTTGTACAACATAACAAATATACTAAAAGCCATGAAACCATTCTACACTTTAAAATGGTAAATTTTATGTTAAGTGAAGTACATCTCAATTAAAAAAAAAAAAAAAGGAACCCAAATGCTAAGTCTAATAGCTAAAGTACATGTAAACAGGTTTTAAAAAACAGGTTTTTTGTTTTTTTTTTTTAAAAAAAACAGATCATTAAACTACTGCAAACTGCACAAATGTGGTACCTGTGGATCATCTATATATTTTTTGCCTGTTTTTAGAGCTAGAAATGCTAGGAAATTTCTGAATACTAATATAATAATTTTATGTTTGATAATGGAAATGGCCATTGTTCTTTGATTTACGAATAGCATCTAATATATACCCCAAGCACAAAGCATACTCTTTCAAAACAATAAAAAGATCCATATCTGAGTTTAAGTCATAAGTCAGTAAAAGCACTTATCCTGAAAATTTTATTAAATCTGTTTTTCTAAACACTTAGAATTTTCTAAAACCAGTACATGTTTTTAAAAATCACTTTTTGTTCTTAGCAAAACATAAAATATTGAGGCTCAACTCTGAAAACTTTAGAAAAGAGTAAAAGCATTAACTCATCAGTTGAATATCTAGAAATGAATTACTGTGATTGACAATTCTTTACTTAGTCCTATACTGATCTTCAAGACAGTCAAAAGATGTCTCCTACTAAGAATAAGGAGTATACAACAATCTTATATCCTCCCAGAAGCAGCAAACCAGAAAGCAGAGAAGTCAAAGCATTTCCTCTTCCCTTTAATCTCTAAAAGCTGTATGTACCATCCAATTAACTGCACTTTCAATAATGATCAGCACACCTGGATTGAAGCATGGTGTAAACTGGGGGTGGGAATAGCAAGCCATTAAATTTTATTATAACATGACACCCAGGGGTGAAAGTCTCCCTGGTGGCGTGGGAGATGACTCCCAGGGATGAGGCTGCCTCTGGCACCATGGGATCAACAATGCCATCCTGACCAGAAGGGGGAAAGAAGTGTAACAAACAAGTATCAGTGTCTAAGAGAGTTACTCTCTTATGCAAGCTTCAGTTAGACATTGCTACTTAACATAACTTGCCAAACTCCAACCAAAATCATTCCTGCCAATCCTAAAGAACACCTAGGGTGTTATATAAGATTCTACAAAGGCTCCATGCACCAGGGTAACTTTCCAGAAATGTACAACCTCCAGATGAGCCCCTGGACCAGGTAAGTCCTGAAATGCAGAGGGGCCAGCCTCTCCAGAACAGTAACTAGTTCCATCCCCCTATCCCATACTGACAGCCCTTTCAATGTGAAAAGTTAGAATGGGCATAGCCCAAATACCCTAAAGAGTGGGAGAAAGATCAAAGGTGATGGTGGAGTTATACAGAGAAGGTCAGTTTAACAAACAAGTATGAGTGCTGAATCATTATAGCAATATTTCTTTTAGTCTCCAGTATCTTAGAGCAGCTAGAAGTAAAAACCTAAAATGGTGGAATTATAATCCATACCAAACTCTGAAATCTATTCTACAACTAATTGTTGCGAGGTACTTTGAATTTATTGCTTTTTTGTATATATGTTATATTTTACACACACACAAAAATTTCTTCTCACCTTCAGTGTTTCAGAGCAGCTGGAAGGAAAGTCTGAAATAGTGGAATGGTAACCCATAACAAGCTCTGAAATCTGTTCTGTATCTACTTGTTGAAGTGTACTTTGAAAATCACTGCTTTTTATAAAATTTTTGCATATATGTTATATTCAACAATAAAAAATGTTTAAAAAAAAAATGAATAGTATTCTTTTGATTCAATAATTATTGCCTTCCATAATCAAACTTCCACAATCCACAGTCAAACTACCCTGTAGGAAACAGTTTCCAAACTGGCATCATCAGTTTGACACAATAAAATTTCATTTATTCTAGAAAAAAACACTCTCTACTGGATAGTTGTACCCAGCAGCACACCACAGGGGTGGAGTGGGAGTGCCCTGCCCTGTGTGCAAGCAATAAAGGCCTGTGCACTGTCAGCAGAGCATCCTAAAACAACAATAAAATCAACTAAAAGTCAGTTTGCTTTCTGTTATCACTGTGTACCAGGTCTAAATACCAGTGATAAAATACTGCTCTCTATCAGGGAAACTGCTCCCACCGCTCCTGTCCTTGGTATGCTAACTGGTATGCTACTTGGTATGCTACTGCTTCTATTATATAGCATTATAAGTTTTATATATGTGTAAAATATATGAAGTATATACATATAAGCTTTGAAAAATTACATATCATACACACACACACACACACACACATACACAAACTCAGAAAGCTACCACTTCAGTCACTAAATGGATACTTCTGTTGGCTTACAGAAAACGAGAAAATATGTCAATAATTCTTCAGTAGAGCACATCTTTTCAAAATGAAGTGTAAAAAATATTAATCCATTTTGATAATCAAGTTGTCAGCTATTGTTTACAAGGTAAATCTAGACGCTATAAGCACACATCATTTGGTCTTCTGTTATTTCTATAATTTTCTGATACAGAGAAATTACCAGTAATTTAGACTTGGTAGAATAATTCTTACTGCAAACTTTAATTATCAAACCTTTGGTCTAGAACTTTGCTGTAGTCAAGTTAAATAGGAAGTAAAATATTTGTAAGGGACTCTAGATAATATATGATTTTTATAAATAAAAAGCTCAGTAAAGTTGAGGTTTTTTAATTGACTCTCCAATTGTTTCACATATTTTCAAAAGATTAAATTTTTCTAGGAAAATGAGATTTAGTATTTAAGTCTTTATTTGGAATGAAAAATCAGAAGGGAGAGAGTAAAAAATATCAATAAACATCACAAACAAAATAGCACACACTTACCTAAACCTTCAGATTCAAAGAGGTAAATCTCATCAACCCCAATATTCCTACACCAGTGAAGGAAGTTTGCAGTATTGTCTCTGGCAAAGAATGAACCTGAAGGAGCATCTTTCTTACAGGGCACTTTTCTCATTGGAAAATTCTACAAAAGACAAAAAATAACCCCAAATATACATTAATGATATTTTTATTAGAGATCCACTTTAATATGGCTAAATAAAAGCTCGATGCATTGAATGTAAGTAAAAAGTATGTAGCATTAGGAAAAAAGGGTAACAAATTTTTTTAATTTTACTTTAAGTATTTCCCAGAAAATGATTCCTAGGAACTCAATCTGGTCAAAATTAGCAATAGAATCAAGCATTTCTAAATGCCTTCTTTTTAAAATACACAAGAATCTTAATTAAAACCAAAAATAATGACAGCCTAATAAATTCCAAAGCACATTTCTACTGTATTTTTCCCCACACAGAGTTGAATATAAACACACAATCACTGCTGTGTTAAAGGTTAACAGACACTCATTTTTCTTACTTCCCTATACACAAATTCATAAAGATGGTTCTGAATCTTTTGAAGAGACTATCACATAAGGAAGTAGTAGCCCATTCTTAATTCAAATTCTCTTGAAAGCTGAAGATCTAATTTTTACAGCCTTGATTTTTCCACTAGCTGGCCCAAAAGTAGCCTGAGGTTTTGGTTTTTAATTTTTTATGTAAATAGGTAATTCATACATATGATTCAAAAGATGCAAAAGGTCCAATAGAGTATAACATAAATTTGGTTTTTAATTTTTATTTAAATAGGTAATTCAAACATATGTTTCAAAAGATGCAAAAGGTCCAATAGTATAATATAAATCATTCTCCCACTCTAACCCCCAGTTCTATTACCAGTTCCTTGTACATCCTTCCTGTTGCTATTATTCTCCAGAGTTAAAACAGACTTCTGCATGTTTTCTGATTGTATATATAATATGCTCATTTGCAAAAAACAAAAGAAGAAAAAACTTCAAATAATATAGCCAAACACAAAAATGGTTAACGTCATTATAATCCTCTTACCCACATTTTGGCAACTTTCCAAGTATCTCTAGGCATATCAATATGCATATCTGTACCTACAAAATGCTACATAAGCTATCCTGCAATCTAATTTTGTGTGTATGTGTGCAAATGCACACTTAACTATAAATTGTAGATGTCTTCAGGGGTCAAAAGTAAGATTTAAATAATCATTTTTAATGACTATGTGGTACTCAATACTCTATTGTCATTAGGCTATCATGATTTTTTAAAGTCCCCTACTGATGAACATCTAGGTTGTTCCTAATTTTGCATTCATTTTCGTGAATTTGAGATTATTTTCTTTTCCTAATTATTTCTGCGCATTCATTTTCGTGAATTTGAGATTATTTTCTCAGTTAAATCCCTTAAGGTAGAATTAGGTACCAAAGGGAGTGTTTATTGTCAATGTGATCTGTGTTGCCCACTGCCCCCAGAAAGATGACACTGCCAACAGTGCACAAGTGACCAGAACACAACTCTTAAGAAACACCTACACCTGACGGAAAGAAAGGAAGCCTTTCTATTTCAAATCGTAACTTCAGGGTCAATGGAGGACAATTATCTAAAAAAGTTATTATTAACCCAACCAATATTTATAGAATCCACTACTTAGACAATACATGGAGGCTATATAAAAGATATTAGTAACAGCTCCTAACAGTGCTGTGTATAAGTGCTTTTAACTCACAACAGTCTATAAGAAAGTGCTATTATTGTTCTCAAGAATTACTAGTAATTAGACATTCACTACCTATAAATATACACCAGGCACTCCACTAGGTACATATATATATATATAGTCTCATTTATAAATGAGGACATTTTCCCAGGTGCTCAAAAAGGTGAAATAAATTATCCAAGTCACTTCTGTTGAAGCTTGACTACAGCTAGTTGTGGGGGAAGGTTACAACCTTACAGATATGATAAGAAATATATATATAAACAAATTAACATGTAACAAGGTATAAGATCACTACTCTCTCTTTTTTGATCCTCCACCACATGCAAACATTTACTTACCCTTGGTTCTTCAGAATTGCATGTTTTCACCAAATTTTGAAGAACATCAATCAATTGGCATAATAGTACTCCATTATCAAGTTCTTCCAACAATCTTTCTGCTTTAAGTTCAATACCTAAAAATATACTTCAAAGTTAAGACTCTTCTGGAAACAGTAAACATAAACAATATGGTGGCAATTTAATCAAATGGAATCAGATTATAGCTGAAACACTAACAAACGTCAAATCAGACTCTAAACACTCATTTTTAAAAGATATGGCTAAAAGGCTAGAAGGAGGGGGAATGGAGAGTTATTGTTTGATGGTTGTGGAATTTGGTTTGATGAAAGGGTTTTGGTATTGGATGGTGGTGATAGTGACACAATAATGTGAATGTAATAACTGAATTGTACACTTAAAAATATTTAAAATGGCAAAAAAAAAAAAAAAGTAGCAGAACCAGAAAAAAAAAATTACCCTGGGAAAAGTGGTCTAAACCAGGATTGTCCAAAGCATATGCAGCCTTATGTTTACAAATTACTATAATCTTGGGCAGTGCAAGAGTAGAATTCTCGCTGCCAAGTGGGATACCTGGGTTTGATTCCCGGATACTGCACTTCCAAAAAAAAAAAAATTATTATAATCTTTATATTATATAAATATATTTATATAATATATATTTATATTTATGTTTATCATTTAATTTTATTAATTTATCTTTATTATTTTAATATTATTTATTTTATTTTATTTATTAAATTTAAGTTACTATTTTATTTATTCATTTATTTTTATTTATTATTTGTTATTATTTTATATTATT